>JAODOY010000021.1:2781294-2815634 GCA_025399855.1 Forbesichthys papilliferus
GAGTGGTTCTGCAGGTGGTGACCACAGACCACTTCTCAGTTCCTATGCTTCCTGGTTGATGTTTTGGTCACTTTTGAGATGTGGAGGAGACCGTAGGAGGGCAACAAGTCAGCCTGACGTCCACAGGTAAGGCTTGTGCTTACAGCCCAACACCGTGCAGGACGTTTGGCATTTTCCAGAGAACACCAAGATTGGCAAATTCGACACTAGCGCCCTGTGCTCTTCACAGATGAAAGCAGGTTCACACTGACACATGTGACAGACGTGACAGTGTCTGGACACGCCATAGAGAATGTTCTGCTGCCTGAAACATCCTCCAGCATGACTGGTTTGGCGGTGGGTCAGTAATGGTGTGGGGTGGCATTTCTTTGGGGGGGCCGCACAGCCCTCCGTGTGCTCACCAGAGGTAGCTTGACTGCCATTAGGTACCGAGATGAGATCCTCAGACCCTTTTGTGAGACCATATGCTGGTGCGGTTGGCCCTGGGTTCCTCCTAATGCAAGACAATGCTAGACCTCATGTGGCTGGAGTGTGTCAGCAGTTCCTGCAAGAGGAAGACATTGATGCTATGGACTGGCCCGCCAGTTCCCCAGACCTGAATCAGATTGAGCACATCTAGGACATCATGTCTCGCTCCATCCACCACAAACTGTCCAGCAGTTGGCGGATGCTTCAGTCCAGGTCTGGGAGGACATCCCTCAGGAGACCATCCGCCACCTCATCAGGAGCATGCCCAGGCAATGTAGGGAGGTCATACGGGCACGTGGAGGCCACACACACTACTGAGCCTCACTTTGACTCGTTTTAAGAACATTACATCAAAGTTGGATCAGCCTGTAGTGTTTTCCACTTTGATTTTGAGTGTGACTCCATATCCAAACATCCATGGGTTGATAAATTTGATTTCCATTGATAATTTTTGTGTGATTTGTTGTCAGCACATTCAACTATGTAAAGACAAAAGTATTTTATAAGATTAGTTAATTCATTCAGACCTAGGATGTGTTATCTTAGTGTTCCCATTATTTTTGAGCAGTGTAGTTAATTCTGCATTACAGAAAAGAACATGATTAGATAACTACACTAAAAGAAACTCATCAATTTGGTGGCTAAATCAAAATATGCGTAATCAAAGAGAATTTGCAATATTAGAATATTATAGATAGTAGTTGTACAATATAGAAAAAAACAGTAGATAACAATAATAAACAAAACTGTTACAAATTTATTGTATTGAAATGACAATTCTTAATTTAAGAGACTTTAAATATGTACCGTATTTTCCAGCGTATAAGACGACTGGCCGTATAAAATTACCCCCAACTTTTCTCGTCATCGGGACCGCGTTAATTCACTTCTTTGCACAAATCCTGGTCAGTGGATTTTCTTCTACCATACAGCGCTACCCTTGCTGCTTTCATACGGTTGCCGCATACGGTGGGGGGGGGGGAACTCCGTCTTACTCCGTATTATACTCTGGAATATACGGTAATGCAATATCATTATATTATTAGATATAAGAGCACATTAAAGAAAACATTAATATATATCGATAATAGAGTAAAATCCAAAAATGTCCAAGCTTAATCAAAAAGTGTGTACAAATACAGCATACTGTATACAGATACATTTACATATGTTTTAGTGTTTCGATATGGCAATGCTTAAACTAACACTTTGTCACTCAAGGACTATAATATACCTATTGTATAATGTTTATAGATAAAAATAATCTAAAATACTATTTTCTAATTTAAAAGCATAGTATGCATATAAAATGTACTTGATAATGTGAAAGTAATGTAAGTAATGTGAAAGCCCTACACAGTTTTATTCGACTCAAATAATAAAGCAGTCATATGTATACGTTTTGTAGGGGATTCATCGGGTTGAAAAACGTTGAACATCTGGTGTAAGCTATTGAAGTCTTAAATAAATAAATAAAGTGAATGGATTTTCATTAGTGCGCCTAGTTATAGCGCCCCGTGGACAAATGTGGACGCTATTGAAATTGAAATATAAAGAATATTCTTTAAAAACACTGATGGATATTTTGGAAAAATAAAAAATGTAGTAAGTAAAGGGTTGGGTACTTGATTAGATAAAACTAGTTATAGCGCCCCCTGTGGCCAAATGTGGAAGTTATTGAAATGGAAATATTAAAAAAAACTTAAAAAAAACATTGACAGATATTTAGAAAAAATAAAATGTGTAGTAAGTAAAGGGTTGGGTACTTGATCAGATAAGACTAGTTAGAGCGCCCCCTGTGGCTAAATGTGGAAGTTATTTAAACTGAAAACTTAAAACAAGCTTGAAAAAAACAAAGGATATTTTTGAAAAATAAAAGGTGTAGTAAGTAAAGGGTTCGATACTTGATCAGATAATACTAGTTAGAGCGCCCCCTGTGGCCAAATGTGGAAGCTATTTAAATTGAAAAATTAAAAACAAGCTTGAAAAAAACAGTAAAGGATTTTTTTGAAAATATAAAAAATGTACTATGTATAAGGTTTGGTACTTAATCAGATAGGCTTAGTTAGAGCGCTCCCTGTGGTCTAAGATGGAAGCTATTGAAGTTTAAATGTAAAGAACATTTTTTAAAAACAGTTAACTATATTTTGGAAATATAAAAAACGTAGTATGTAGAAGGATATTGATCAGATTCAAATAGAGCATCGCCAGTAACCTAATGTCAAAGCTATTTATTTTTAAACAGGTGAGTATGTATAAAGGAGGGCACTTAAAAATATATACGTCTATTTAGAGTTACAATTTTGTCATATGCAAAAGATATTGACATTTTTAATTAACATATATTATTTTAAATTAAAGTAAATGTGTATTTTAAAATCTAAGATCTTCAATAGTTTTAGGAGAGGCTCCTAAAGCTAGTCATAAATACAGCAGTCCCCACAGAATACATTAGAAGCTATTGTATTTTAAATAATAACATAACAATAATACAATAACATAATAATAATAATACAATATACACAACTACATTCATATTTTATATTTTCACACTTTACTATTTGTAAATACGTTTAAATTGTAGATGTAGTATTAGTAGAGGTCTTCATACTAAATATTTCACTGTTTATTTGATGTATCCAGGTCATTTGGATGCAGAGATAATTTGTTTTAAATTTAGTCACTATGTAATTTTGTACGGTCCCTTAGTCGCAAACGCTCGGGATCTTCGCCTTTTTCACATGCTTACAAGCCATCTTCCTTTTCACAGGACAGATCAATAAAAACAAAGGTTTAGTTTACTCTCCGAGAGGAACAATATAACAATAGTTTTGCCATCGGTGCTGTACTTAAAAAGATATTGACGCGCAAAGTTCGAATGTCGAATATAAAACCAATTTTACCTAAGTTACAGTGCGACCATTTTACTCGCAATGAGTAAAATGCGACTAATGCGACTAAAAATCTTGGTGTGCAAACATTAAAAATGTTTAGGCAATCTTTGTGCAAGTGACTTCTAGCCACTATGTTCGCATCTCTAATATGCTCAGTTGCGCATTATGAAATCCCCGTGCACAAGGACAATCGTGCAGCGTGCACTTGTTCAACTTCCAACAGGGTGAGTGCATAACTGTTTATTGTTACCATAACTACACTCCATGCGCATTGGAAAGTGTGTTTAGCAGTTCAAATCGGGTCTCAGAGCTATGGGAACACACTCCCATATTAGCTACCTCGTCATTACAGCTAGCTAAAGCTAACAGGCAAGACACTAGCAAAACTGGTGGAAAAAATGTCGGCAAACGATGCATGCTCATATGGTTAGAAATTAATGACGGGCTCATATGGTTAGAGGTGGATGTGCGATTACGCCGCCAGCCAGCTTTAAAATTGTGCTGCGTGTTTGTGAAATTACGGTAAACACCTGTGTTTACCGTACTCTCACGTGAAGCTACATTGCATGCCGTCACAATATTACGATCTCTATAGTAGAGTAAAATTATACATAGTTTCATATGGCTATTAATATAAATAGGAAGTTATAAAAATATATCTGTATTGCCTAACTTTTTAAAAGATATATTACATTCAAAATTGGTTTTGCTCAAATTTCTATATTCTAGCCTAGTTATGCTGATTGACCTTGAATACCTCCACATTAAATATGGAGATGTTTTTATATGAACGGGGATAAAGTGTGGAAAAAATACAATATACCTATATGACCATGTCACAAGCAAATCTACTTCAGCAGATATTTTTTAATGGGTCAAACCTGATAATGTAGACCTAATATTCTCCTTTGTCAAAAACCAAGCCATTCAGACATAATACTATAGAGATTAACATACAATGAAAACAAAATACTAAAGGTGAATAATTGCATAATGGTTATACTTAGTTCAAATTTGGACTTTACTCCCATATTTTTGTCTGCGCTCCTAAATGTTTTAACCCAT
Organism: Forbesichthys papilliferus; assembly: GCA_025399855.1. Classification (NCBI taxonomy): domain Eukaryota; kingdom Metazoa; phylum Chordata; class Actinopteri; order Percopsiformes; family Amblyopsidae; genus Forbesichthys; species Forbesichthys papilliferus. The sequence continues at coordinate 2,785,722 of JAODOY010000021.1, forward strand.
GGAACCCGCCATCCGCATTAGTGCGAAAATAGTGCATAGCATACATACAGTATCTATTAATAGATTAAGAACGGTAAATGCTATATATTTACACTTTCTTACCTTTTAATCCTGGCATTCTACTGAAAAAAAGATTGCTATGGCTTGTTTTCTTCCGGGTATCACAGCCTATGGATGACAATGCTGGATTTGCCCAATAAAATGGCAAATTTTCACTGGAGTAGCGCTTGGCCAATCCAGTGTTTGTATTGTGTGAAATGACGTATGGCATGCAGCAAGCAAATCATTTAGCCAATCGCAAACACTGTTTTATGTCATATGATGCCTGTCATATAATATTGCATACCCTGCGAAATTCGGAGCAGAGAGGAGAAACCGAATTTTAGATCAGACGAAGCAAAGCAAATAGCGATAGTTACGATAAATATACACATACACTTTAGATTTAGAGATAGATAGATACTGTAATTGAGTTTTTAGTTAGTATTGAGAAAATGTTTTCAGTACAGCAAGTGCTCGAGCAGCTCTATGAAAATGACGGTGCATTTTCTGGACAGGATGACTTTTACACAGATGACGACAACAACAACTATTTTCATAGAATCGACCTGGTTTAGTCATGTGTGCAGCTGGTCGCCTAAGGTGTGAAAGATGCAAACAGGAAGGGAAAAAAAGACACATCTTGGAAGTGCAATGAATGTGATGTTCCACTGTGTCTCATACCAGAGAGGAACTGCTTCCACCTGTGACACAGCTAACTTTGTTGATTTTGGCCCCAAAAAATGGTTTTGGCCCAAAAACAATTTTGGAAACCACCCACAAAAATGTAAATATTTGTACATTTTTTGGTTTCTGTGTTTAACCTCAATAGTTATATAGTTTGTAAAGGCATGACGTAACGAAATATCTGTTGGAAAACATATGCAATGCAGTTTTCTATGCTCTGTATAATAAAAAACATAAAAAAATGTACATTCGTTTTAACATTTTCTGCATTTATTACACAAACGATAATCTAAATGTCTTAGAAGTGTGTTGTCTTTCAATTTTAATTGTAGCTGAGAATGTGCTGATTCAAAGGACATAAAACACATGATGGTAACTATTACAGAAATGCCTGTAGAAGCAAAAGTGTGAAAAATGGCCAAAAATCCCTTAGTTGAGAGGGTTAATTTAGGAGCAGGTGTGCTCTTTGGGAATAAAGTCAGTGTAGCCCTGCCAGCTGTATTCAAGGTAAACAGAATAGAAACTATGGGCGTGATGACTCGCTCTACAGCCAGTGCAAAGCATTATGGGCTGTTTTCAGGTGCCAGATAATTTTACACAATCTGTAATTAATGTCTTCTGTGGATCGTCTAATTAATGGGACCACAGTGCTTAGTCACACGCACATCAGAATGTTACTGACACTTGCTAAAAGGTGAACATTCATTTGTATGTTTTTAATTTATAAAATAGTTTCATAGGTTTCATAGACTTGGCAAATGCATTTTTCAGAAGTTTTTAAGTACTCCGTTGTGGGTGCAAATATTCTGAGGCTTTTATTGTTCATATCGATATCGTAATTATACCGTATCGACGGAAATTATTAAGTATATCGTGATATAAATTTTGTTCATATCGTCCAGCACTATGTGGAAGGGACAATTTATTCTTAGTTACAGACCAGATTAAATACGATACATTTATACATAAAGTGAGTATTGCTATTATTAGTAGGCTTACGAGCAAATTATTTAGGCTACAGTATATATTAAACCATGAATAAACAGTAAATAAACTGCAGTGCTGCACAACATTGTCATGACGTCTCCAAAGTTGTCGGAACAATGTCACAATTTATCTGGGACTTACATTTCAACGTTGTGACAACTCCACACATTTTTCCAAGATGGCCCACAAACAAAGCTTACTGCTATTACTACAATGCTTACAGGCTACTTACCACTATGTTGAAAAAAGGCTATCCGTTTTTGTAAGCTACATTCCAATCGGCAGATATTCAACCGTTAAGTCTTGCTGGCTTCGGGTCGGTGAGAGTATACCTTAATTTCCCGACTATTTACTGCACTGAATCTTGTTCTTTCGGTCATGAACAACCCTTAACTACCATAGGTGAAGGTAGGAACAAAAATTGCCCGGTAGATCAATAGCTTTGCTTTCCGGCTCAGCTCTCGTTTTGTCACCACGGTGCGGTAAAGCGATTGCAATACCGCTCCGATTCTCCAGCCAATCTCCCGCTCCATAGTCTCTTCGCTCGCGAACAAGATCCCTATGTACTTAAACTCCTTCACTTGGGGTAAGGACTCATTCCCCACCTGGAGTAGGCACTCCCATCGGTTTTCAGATGAGAACCATGGCCTCAGATTTAGAGGTGCTAATCCTCATCCCAGCCGCTTCACACTCACCTGCAAACCGATCCAGTGAGTGCTGGAGGTCACGAACCGATGATGCCATCAGGACCACATCATCTGCAAAAAGCAGCGATGAGATCCTTAGGCTACCGAACCGCTTTCCACCATGACTACGCCTCGATATTCTGTCCATGAATATCAAAAACAGAATTGATAACAAAGGCCAGCCCTGGCGGAGACCAACCCTCCTGCCTGAAATGAGTACGATGAGAGAATCCTTACACAGCTCTTGCTTTGGACACACAGAGATTAGATTGCCCTTAAAAGGGACCCCCTCAACCCATACTCCCGCGATATTGAAGAGCCGTGTAATCCAAGACATCCCTTCCACATCCAAAGCTCCTAGCATTTCTGGATGGATCTCACCAATCCCCGTGGCTCTGCCACTGTGGAGCTATTTGACTACTTCAGTGACCTCCCCCAAGGAAATTGACGATGATCCCCCATCAGCCTCCAGCTCTGTCTCCACCATAGAGTAGAGTTCAGGAGTTCCTCCAAGTGTTCCTTCCACCACCCAATTACCTCCTCAGTTGAGGTCAACAGTGTCCCATCCTTACTGTACACAGCTTGGATGGTTCTGTCCAGAGTCTTCCCCCAACCTTTGACCCAACTCGCCACCAGATCTGCCCCTCGCTTCACCCGAGTGTCCAAAAAATGCAGCCTCAGATCAGATACGATCACAAAATCAACCTTCGACCTAAGGTGCTCTGTTACCATCTAAACTTATGAGCATCCTTATGTTCGAAGAGGGTGTTTTCTTATAGACATTCCATGACTAGCACAGAAGTCTAACAACAAATGCCTGTTCGGGTTTATATCAGGGAGGCCGTTCCTCTCAATCACACCTCTCAAGGTTTGATCTCCATCATTGCCCACGTGCACGTTGAAGTAGGGCGGGTCATACTCAGGTGCTAACATGAATTTGAAGGAAATCCTAACCTGAGTGGTGTCTAAAATATGTATTTGTTTATGAGGAATTCAAATATGAGTTTAGTTTTTGGATATGATGATTCTAACCTACATCATTTTTGTTATTTGTAAAATGCCAAATTTACACTTTTGAAACACTTGGTAGTACCATATATAAGGAAATCATTCATATTTACATAGACAAATGAAATGTACATATCTATTAAGTAATGAACTGCATGAAAAAGAAAAATGTACAAGGAACAATCTGACTTTCTGAACTTTGCCAGGTTGCACAAGTCCTTCTTTGATTTATTATTGGATCTCCTGCTGGTCTCCTGAGCCCTGATCACTCCATCCCTTTTTTCTTGTGAAAAGTACCTGGCAGAAGCCTCGGTCACCATTTTAACAACCCTCTCAATAGTGTGGCATGGCCAGTTAAGCACCTCCTTAGGGGTGTTGATTTAGTTTTTCACCTCTGAGGTGCTTAGAGAACAGGTGAGATGTGGCTCTGACACACCATCTGACCGGGTTACCAATGCTGGAAGCATCACAATTGACGTCAGGTTTCTTCTGGTTCTGACAGAAGAGTCCCCCTCTTCCCCGATGGCCAGGATTTTCTCCACACCCTCAATCCTCTCCAGCTGATCCTCAGAGCACAGCAGCGTTTGTATAATGACTTCACTGTGGGCATACCAAGCAGACCTTTTCACTGTCGGTATAACAAGGTCTAGCACCTCCTTTCTCTAATACTTGAGGTAGTCCAGCTGAAACAGGATGTTTCAGGCCCTTCAATCCAGGAGTACTTGACCTTCACATTGAACCAACAGGGATTTGTACCTTCACTGGTCCAGTCTCCAACAGAGCCAACTTGGCAAGAAACACTACATCCCTGACTGCACAGACAATCTTATAGCCATAGTGTTGAGAAATCTTGAATGACCTTATCTGGCAACTTGATCAGTTGCTAACAGAGATCTGGGTGAAGTTTGGATTGATATCCAAGTCTGTAGCCGAATCGAGGAGCTTTCCTCTTGGCCTGGAAATTTTGTGTGGCCATCAAGGTCAATAATGAAATGGTGCAGAGGTAGTTCTCTAGTGTGCAAGTTGCACACCAACCAGACCAGTTTTCTCCCCAGGTGCAGCTCCAGCTTCCTCATTACTCTAGCATTTATACCAGTGTTGACATTTGTTGAGTCTCCTCCAATGGCCCACAAGGTCTTACCAAAACCACTCTCTTTTAGCCAGGCAAACAGGACCTTAGCTATGTGCTCATCATGTAAATCCTGTTTAGTTGCTTTTTCTGGGTTAAAGTGGAATAGATAGTTACTGCCAGGCTCACTAGCAACACTATATTAATCTTGTTCTCTCTGCTGCAGAAGCGGTTAATGTGGGCTTGGATCCCATAACCTTTACAGCCTCACCCCTCACAACTGGGAATCAGACACTTGCATGTCAAAATATCTAATAATTTGTCTAACTTCACCAGGAATCTCTCCTTGGCATCAAGTTCCCCTTCCCAAGAAAGAACTTCACTGCCTGATTCCATACCTCCTTGAGCTTAGACACGATAGTCAACTTTTCATTAATAACAGGTGGTTTAAAAAGAGCATTAGCTTTGCTTCACTGATTAATCAGTCCAGGGTAGATGTCTCTCACCAGCTGGTCCACTGGGTAGTTCCTCCTGTCCTCTTCACGTTGCTCCCTCAAATACTTCAGGATATCCCTCAAAGTTGGCAGTTCAGACACCTACAGCTCCTGACCTTTGCCAACAATATTATTCAAATGAGAACTTGCTGTCTTTCTTGTTCTGACTTGAGTCATTTCTTCCACCAGTTCGGAACTCAACACACTATTTTAGCAATTAATGAAACTCTCACTCAGTCTGTTCCTTCCGTTTGAAAACAAAACGGCGGACTGGACTCTCATCTACAAAATATGCTATTATTACTGTTGATATGTTCTGACTAAATTTGAACTTTTTGGAACTTTTGGTTACTTTGAAGATGATCAGATGTTGTGTCTGGACAAAATGACCAGAGACAACATTGTGTGACTTATGTGAAATATCAACATTTCATGGATCCCCATTTCCCATGAGAACATTAAAACTACCTTTAAAATCATAGGGCAGATTTTTAAAATGTAAAGGGCTAAAATCAATAAAAATGTGATATCTCATTGATGAACATCCTCAAACAGCCATATTATTACTATTACTGAGCTAGATGGTATAACAACCAACAAACGTAGTTAATTCTAAAATAATCGCTAAAAATGTAAAATGTATCAATATTCAACTGCAAATTGATGTAGGTTAGGGTTATATTGCAAAAAAATTAAAATTTGTATTTTACAGACCAAAATACATCGTTTTAACACCCCTCTTAATTGATTTGCAAAAAATAAAATGTATGGCCCACCCTATTGTCCTGTATACAGTAGCAACTAGGACAAAATTGATGCATTAAATTAAATGATACATGCTGTAGGTTATAGATGGTTCAGATACAAACAGGCCTGTGCAGTAGCCTACAGTATGTGTACACACACACACACATAAATTCAGTATGGAGCTGACCCAAGTTTAAAAGCGTCATGATCTTCCTTCTACTAGTTCGGTTATTGTTGGACAATCTGAAAATGCTCCTCCACGACGGCAGGCTGGCAGCTGTTATCTGGTCGGCACAATCTCTGCTGCCACCTTCAAGCAGACTGAGGGGTTTCTGTTTTTCTTCACAGCTTTGTGGGGTGCAAGTGAATTTGACGAGGTTGCCAACTTGCCATGAGCCTCTCAAACTGTGAACAGAAAGGGCAAGTGTTAGATTACTGTACGTGGCAGAGTGTCTTGGTAGATGTAAATTGAGACGTTGCCAGCACATAACACCTGGTTCATGGGTTTCAGAGCTTGTTCCATGTTCTTGTAATACATGAGAAGGCAAAGGGGAAGAAGGTTATCGCCAATGGGTGGCCCAACTTAACTTTGAATAAAGTCATCAAAATAAATATATCACAAAATGTCTTTTAGAAAATACCATAAAAATGCAGATGTGTCACAATATTGAATAAAAGCACACCAGTTATCCACTGGGTGGCTTGTGAATTTAAAAGGGAGCCAGAATTCTATCACAACAGATGTATCTGCACTGTCCAGTATAAGAATTCATTACAGACATGCTTACAGTGATATTATGGGAAAATGGAAGATTGATTGAATTTGAATGGAGTTTGGCAAGGGAAAGACATTTTAAGTGCTCATCGTGGACCCACACACACTGTACTACAGTACACATGACACACACACACACGCAAACACACGCACACACACATAGACATGAGAAGAGTGACTGCACTCCTGTCACTGGGTGCATGCTGTGAAAACAGCCCCCCCTCCCCTTTCTCTTCCCTCTCTCTCCCCCCTCTCTCTCTCTCTCTCTTCCCTGGACGGCAGCCTGACATACCAGACCTTGTTCGTTAGTGCATATTTTTACCCACCGTTACTAAATTAGGAAGCCAGAGAGAGCAAACTGAGTGTGGCTGCCAAGGCAGAAGAAGAAGGGTCTGATCAGGCCTGGGTTTGCTGAGGGCCGATGCCAGCCCTACCGGCTTCATTAAGAGCCACTTGGGGTTCAGAAATAGAAGCCCAACAGGAACGGGGGGGGGGCAAACAGAGCCGGAACGCCCAGCCAAGAACTCACAGGACAAACAAACAAGTAAACGGGTCGTCTCAAGGCCTGCCAGAGTCAACCGGCAGCAGTCGCCCCAAGGAGCCATAAGACTTCTCGCACACAAAGCATGCCCTGCCCCAAGTTTAAAACCAGTGACAGCACACATACTGCCAGCCAGATACAGAATAAATTAACCTAGAAAACTGTCTCTAGAGACCAATTTCTCAAAGCAGCCACAGAGACGTTACTTCTTGTTTGTTTGGCATGGATTCTGGGCACTGATGTTAGGATATTTTCATAAGGAAATTTACATTTCCTCCTTTCTCCGTTGGCACACAACATTCATGTCCTCTGAAAGTATCTGGATGTAAGAACTCTTTAATACTGTATACCTCTGTCATGGCAATAGTAAAGTAATTCATACAAATTAAAACTATTTTATATTTCTTTTTATGGCCTGGGATAGAGCCAGCACAAATCTAATATGTGCATTGATTCATTGTAATTGTTTGTGAAAAGAGCATCTGCTACACTTCAAAAAAGGAAACATGGGCTTTAATATTTTCAGATCATTTTGTCAAATTGACAAACCCATCAACATGACATAAAGAGAGTACAAACCTGCAACACGTGAGAAAATAACCAATTTATTCGTTCTGGCTGAAAGCAACCATATAACAAGCAAATGACACTACCTCAAATTCGTTTTTTGTATTAGTATTACTACACTGACATCTATTGGAGACAATGAAAACGTACTGTGCAATGACAGTGGTGATGTTTGGATAGAGATTTGGTCTCAACTGGACATAAACGCTTTTAGGAGTGGATATAGAGTGGATATTGTTAGGTTAGAGGTGTGCCTTGTTCTGCTTTGCTACAGTACCGTACCGTACCGTCTACTGTATTGCAGGCTTCTAAGGCAACGTTTTGTGATGAACGTTGGCGATCTTGAATGCACATCTGTTAACAACTATAATAATTTGTATATATGCAATGCTCAAAGACAATATTGTATCAGAGTTGCATTTTACATACAACGATGCCCATTATGATGGGTGCAACCAAGTAACAAAAATGTATTGATAAAAATGGAGGTGATACAAATGAATGTTATGTTTCATCGATCGATTGCAGTAAGACTAAACGATAAATGCGGAAGTAGCGAAATTGGTTGCATTATAAAAACATGATAAAGTATCAGTATTTTCAGTTAAGATGTTTTTTCATCACCTCCATTTTTATCAATAAGTGTTTACTTCCACACCCTTATTCTACTACTAGATCTTAATGGCTATACCATTAGACGAAGGGATATATGCGTTCAACAACGACGTGTCTCTTGAATGCACATCCTTTCATATAGCCTACTTTATTTACAAAGCGCCGCCGCCGATAGTTTTTACTTTTATACATAAAAAATGAATGCTGCTGCTCACATAATAGTAACACTTTTGGAAATTCGCCACAGTTGTGTCTTTTTCACAATTGCATTAGAATCTACATTTTAGGCAAGAGTGCTCTCTGCTTACTGTATCCACGGCAACTCAAGAAGAAAACAAACCTCAATGTAGGAGGGTGTGTGAAAAAGGTGCGACCAAACACGAACATCTTTCAAACCTACAGATGTCGAGGTAATTTGATTGTCGATGATGAAGCGTTCGAAAATGTCAGTAGCCTACATTTCAGCGTGTCTTCCAGCACGCGTGGGTCATGTTACAATGTGTACTATTGTATTTCCAACCATCGTAAGAATGGGTACAGTATGGACGAATCATCATATTTCTAATGATAATGATAATTGCTCAATCTCATTGATCCAGTGAAATCACAGATACCAATGGAGCAGCAGGTGTGACTTCTGCCTGTGATAGTTCAAACCCTTCACTAACATCTACAAGGAAGGACTCTATGAGGACCCCCGAAGAAAAACTAATTCACTTTGACAGCAGGGCCAAAACCCTAGCAGACAATCAGCAGGTAGGCTATATATTTTCTGTGTTTAGACTTGGTTTCGTAATGGTAGGCTACTTGTTTTGCTTTTGCAACTACAGTAAATGCACTGTAAGTATTCTTCATTATTATACCATATGAAGTCACATACTGATATAGTAATTTCCTTTCATAGTTTGATGCTTGTATCCAGGACTTGGTACGTTGCATTGCCCTAACTAAGCTGGTCTATGCAGATGGAGATAGACGTCTGAAACTAGCACAGGCCCATGCAAGGTTGGCTAATGCATACCTCTACTTTAAAGGTAAAATACTGTACTGTATACTGTAGGCCTAATTACATAATATGTCTGTTACATATACTATACCAGTCTGCTAACAGTCCATCTCAGGCAAGCACACATGTCCCTACAGTACTATACAGCAGTTTTTATTAGAAATGTGCCCGTAAATAACTGATTCATTAATAATAAATGTAACATTCAAGTCCAGTTTTTATTAGAAATGTGTCAGTAAATAACTGATTTATGAATTATAAATGTAGGTTGTTGCAAAGTAAGGGCATTCTGTGACATAGTAAATGCAATTACTTTGCTAATGTTACACATATGTCCTGTAGCCATTTTTTTTGTTTTGAAAGTGACATCTTTTAGAATGTAGCTTCAGTTTACACAAATGCATTGTCCATTGAGGCTGGGGGATGCAGGCCCAGGAACATGGCGTCCTCGCTAGGGAGATGTTGCCTCACTGCCCACCTCTCACCACCAGCAGAGAAGACCGAGTCCAGATCCTTGCGTGCCTGCTTAGCATACACCTCACCCAGGGCGGAGCCTCACTTCTAACAGCCAAATATCCTTTTGGGGCTGGCAGGGTCTCTTATTATGTGCCTTAATGTGGCCAAGCTGTCTAATGGAAATGCATACCTGTCAGTGACATTGGTACACACAATTCCTTCACTTTCCACACTCTCCAGGAAGCAGAGGCCTCTTATGTGCATGCTGAAGCGACTCTGGAGGAGCTTCACCAAGAGCACGGCATTGATGAAGATGAGAAGAAAAAGACAGAGCTGGAAATATCCACTTCTTTATCCAGGTTCATTATAGAGAAGAACATCAATTGTACAATTATATTAGAAAAGATGCCTAGATGTTTAAACAATCTATATTGTATTCTATATTTAAATAGATCAAGCCAGTCCAATATTTCCATATGTAATCCTTTGTTGATCTTGATTACCAGATAGTAAGTATTTGCAACAGATATGTGCCTACTTGGTGATATTTAGGCCTAGTAAATATCACCACTCTTTAATGCTCTCTGCTCTTGCATATTTGTTTGTGGTATCTGGTAATCACATGATTTGCTATATTTATTTCCTGTCATATTCTGGTTCAGAGACTATAGTCTCAAGTTGAATCTTACTGACTCTGTGATGTCTTTCGAATAGGGATGCAGATACAAGTCAATTTTTTTTTTTTTAGAACAGGTTAATGTGGTTACAACCAAGCATACTGTATGTGTGTGGTTATTGTTTGACCACAAGATGGCGATGGTTTTCAATGAATATATTCTATTTGCATGCACCCCCTTCCCCCACACACAATTGCAGTCTATTTGTGATTATGGTGCATAGAAATGCAGTGTATTTGCTTGAATAAAATTCTAGCCAAATTCTAGTTACAATACCCAAGTGTGTATAAGTGTTAGTCTCCATCCATCCATCTTCTCCCGCGTATCCAAAGTCAGTCACGGGGGCAGCAGCTCCAGCAGGGGACCCCAAACCTCCCTTTCCCAAGCCACATTAGTAAACTCTGACTGGGGGATCCTGAGGCGTTCCCAGGCCAGTGTGGAGATATATTCTCTCCACTTAGTCCTGGGTCTTCTCCGAGGCCTCCTCCCAGCTGGACGTGCATGGAACACCTCCCTAGGGAGGCGCCCAGGGGGGCATCCTTACCAGATGTGCCCGTACCACATCAACTTGCTTCTTTCGACGCAAAGGAGCAGCGGCTCTTCTGCAGAGCTTCTCACCCTATCTCTAAGGGAGACGCCAACCACCCTCCTGAGAAAATAGGTTAGGGTAGGAACGACAATTGCATGGTACAATAAAGAGATCGAGATCAAGAGCTTTGCCTCCTTCTTCAGTTGGACGGCTTCCCTGACCACCAGTGTCCACCACGGTGTTAGAGGGTTAACGCACCTTGGTGGGGTTAGACCAGGGGCCTCCTCCAGACGTTCCCAGCTCACCCACACTACCAGTTTGGGCTTACCAGGTCTGTCCAGAGTTGTCCCCCACCCCTTGACCCAACTCACCACCAGATGGTGGTCGGTAGCCAGCTCTGCCCCCTCTCTTAACTCGAGTGTCCAAAACATGCGGCCTCAGATCAGATGATACGATCACAAAAGCTGTCATTTTCGATCAAGTGTTATTCTATTGTTGCTACACGACAACAAAACACTTTTTTTTTATATTGTAGCTAGAATTTTGTTGTATTCATTGTGACAGTAAATCAGCTTATCATTGGTGGTTCTTATGTCTTGTTAACAAATCAATAGGTGCGTGTGTATGCACGTGCGACATGCGTGCGTGTTTGGGTGTGTGTGTTTGTGTGTAAACGCCGTGGCTGTAGTTCTTCTGGGCAGGCTCTGGTATTTTTCCAGGCATTCAGTCGCTGCATTAACATTTCTCTGTTTAATTGCATGGCTGTTGGAAGCTATATTTTGCTTGACCATAATCTATAAATCAATTATTATTAATTGTTTTATTTACCCAATGTACACACATAGTACATTTCATTGATTTGTTTTCACTCGTGTGTGAAAACTGACTGGTGATATTGAGGTCTCAAGGGCAATATTGATTCAGGCACATTCAGACACACACACAAACCAATGCCTTATGTGCTTTATCAACAAGTTTAAGTAGTGTTTTTAACACCGTGTACAGTTCCAATTATACTGTACTTTTTATAATATACCAAAAAAAATGATTGAGTCATTCATTGTGTCCTGCAACAAACCATTATGTCAACCGTCCTGTCTGAATATATATATATATATATATATATATATGAGGTATGGAAGCTCTACAGTGTGAAGGGTTAAAGCCTTTTCCTCCACACTTCCTTTACCTCTCTGCACTTAAACTATCGCCTCTAGTCACCTCAGCACCATCCCTGTGGTTCCTCTCTCACACCCCCCCGCCCACCTTCCCAGAGAATTCCTTCCATCCTCCACACACAGTGGGCCAGGGTTAGTCTGACATAATACCAGCTTGTTGACATAATAGGTGTAATTGGAAAAATGACCAGAGCCCGGCTAATCTGTACCGTATATACGCTTGCTCTTTTGTTCCACGATGACTAAAATGTTGGCATGCTTTGCCCTGTCAGTCCTGTAGCGACCAAGGGAAGCGTTCCCACCAAAGCCTGGAACAACAAAGAAACCTCAAACTCTTGTTCTAAATGTTCTCTGTTCTATTTTCATATCAAGGTGTACACGCTTCAGTAGCATTGGACATTTTTTTAATGGCCACAAATGTGAAGATACATTTCCAAAAATAATACATATAATACATATTTGTGTTGCACCATTCCCTTTTTTTTTGCATCCTTTATGTACGGTCAACATCCTATAAGGTAACAAAGAATTGACGAGGATTTAGTCACATTGTCTCAAACAATGCTTATGCTAATTCATACTCGAGTGCCTCAGACACACAGCATTGAAGACTTGTCTTCATTCAGAATGAATGAATCACAAATCAGGATTCACTACTGTATTTCCTGAGATTGCTTGACTTTATTTCTTCAGAAACCATATGCAATTGTTTGCCAACAATAGTATATGTGCATTTACTTATGAGGGCTGGCAATGTGTGTTTAAATATCTATTAATGTCCTGCTCTGTGGACTAAATTACATTTAATCTGCATTTGACATATTCCTCCTATTTTATGTAGGGAAGGATGCATGGGGAAAGATGATGGAAGGGCATTCAATATTGTGCCATTGCTGTGATTAATACTATAAATACAAAACAGGACTCAGGAAACACTGGACATTAGTTCTACTGCATTGCACTGCCCTAACTGGCTCTGGATTGCCTGTTCCATGAAACCTCTTGCTTAGGACACGGCATGCTGGGAAATCCCCACTATCCACCAGACAAGTATGGATACTGTTAAATAATAAGGTACATTCATAAAGTGGACACTGGAGCTACTCTCTACCACTGAGGTTTCATCAAATAGTATATTGATTGTCTTGTCATCTGACAGCCTGCATAATATACATTGTCCTCGTCAATGATACATGCAACCCTAATGCAACCAATGTGTACAGTAGGGTGTGGTGTGATTGATTTGTTGAGGTGTTCCTCCTCCTGCCAGGTTACAGCGCTGCAACTATAGCGATGTTATTGACGTGATAATTGTGCTCTTGGAGACATGCCTCTCCTTGAGTGGAGAGCTGAATTGAATTTAGACTCCATTAGATGGTTGGAATGCTGGAGGGACATTCTGTTAGCAGAGAGAGGCCTGATATGGTCTCTTAGCAGAGGATAATACAGCCGCCCACTATCACTCCTATTGTCTCTCACTTGGTCACCTTAGCATTTTTGTATTAAAGAATAATAACAGAACTGTCAACTGTAAAAATGTGTGTTTTTTTATTTTGTTTATTTTTTTCCCCCACAGAGTATTTTCTATCCCAGACATAGAGGAGCTTGCCTCTGTTAGGGACAGTGCATAGACGTTAAAACCCCTTAAATGTTGGCACTCAAACCACCGTGTTAAAACGGTCAGTGCAGTCCTAATTTAGAAATCCTGTAATGAGATTGAACTGCTATTGCTGCTTTTACTGCTGCTTAGCGTCGTGGGATGTGTTTCAGTCCAACAGGCTGTGTTTATTATGTGGGGTCAAGAACAGCACACTGCCCCAGTCCAGTGGAGAACATTAGATAGCTGTGAGAGGACGCACCCCAGAGACAGTTAACAGTCTTGCGTTCCGCTGGTATTCCCTATTATAGGCTGCACTGCACCAGTTAACAACCAGCCATAGCCTCCACTCCTCTTGAGACCACTACAGAGTAGTCCCAACACACTTTAGCAGGTTCCTAGCAACACATCTCCTGGTGTACAGACAAGTGGCTGGTTCCAAATACAGCTATAAATAACACTTTACCCTTAGACAACGTGCCCTTTATCTCTTCTAACCTATGGTGCAATTTGTCTAATTCTGTCTTGTAGGGTATTTCAGAGGCTGGCCAGACCAGAGGAAGCCTTGGAGCGATGTCAGAGGTCTCTACACCTGCTGGAGGGTCAGGGAAAGCCACAGGAGATATGCTCTGTCTACAAGGACATGGCTTTCATCGAACAGGCCAGAGGCCGTTTGGATGGAGCCATAGCGCATCTCTCCGAGGCAAGGATCCCACATAAACACAACACACACTGTGCAGGTCTGACAGAGGCTCCCGAAAACGTGTTCTCAGGTAATGTTGTCGCGTAGTCGCACGACGTTTGTCTACTTTCATTCACGTGGGTGTGTCCATTGCTAGGCTCATGCCATTGCTCTGAGTCAGATCCCGGGGGGTCTGGAAGGGGCTCGTGTCGCCCACAGCCTGGCTATGGTCCTCTCTGCCACAGCAGAGCCTCGCCACAATGGTGAGTCTATACACTGAAAACAGGCCCGGGCCTTAGGCCCATCTACGCTATAGGCTCTGCACAGAGGAGCTAACGAGTATGTTCATGTCGTATTTCACGTCACGCGTGCTTATGTCATGCTACTACTGATTCTAGCTCATAATAGGCACTTTGAAAACATATGGCAGATGTCTGACCCAAGTGATGACATAATGGTAGCTTTGTTGGGTGTATGGTTAAGTGCCAGTGCTTCCTTTCGACATGGTGCCACGCTGTCAGAGTCACAGGTTTCACTGTTACCGGTCTACGTACACATGTGGTCATGACAGTTGTCCATTACTTCCCATGTTTGTGTGTAGACTCTGCTGCACATTACTTCGAAGAGAGTCTGTGTGCATTCAGGAGCTCCCTGGACACACAGGACACAGCCTTCCTCACTGTCCAGGATGACTTCTGTCACTTCCTCCTCCTCAACGGACAGAAAGAGGTAATTCACACACACGCAGGCACTCACGCACACACACACACACGCGCACACACACACACACAATACAGTTCATATCTACTAAGCCTACCCAACAATTTCAGCAAAACTGCTGCATTGCCATGATCTTGTTATTACTTATTACTTAAAGGTATAGTGAGCATTGAGCAATTATATTAGACACCTACCTACCCTATCCAAATAACATGCTAGCTACTGGAAAGTCCTACTGTATGCTGTGCCCTTCGGTTGACTGTGATTGCTAGTGACAGTTAGGGGAATGCACTCTTAAGCCTGATTTATACGTCAATGTCAAAGGCACAATGTCAAACGCACAGAGCTGCACGGGCCCGTCGAGCCAGGCTGCGTATGCCGCGTGCACCAGCTTCAAAATCTAAAAGCGAGTTTGTCAACCGAGGTGCTGCAAACAATCCAACAATGTTTGGATGGCGAAAAGGGAGGTGTTTACCAGCCAGCAACAATTGTCTTGCGGATGCCAAAGAGTGCTTTAGTAGCAATCATTATTTTATAACAACGTCCTGTAGCCTACATGCACAGACTATTTTCCTTTGACCGCCATGGCATAATTATGAGATTCACTGGAGAGAAATGTTTTTCTATGCACTGAACATTAACTGAGAATACAATCAGCAACTCTACGACTAACTCTATGACTAGCGGACTTCCCTGATGTTCGGGAAGCGAAAATACAAACAGCGGTCTTCTATAGACTGCTATTTTCTATCAGAACAGTGTCCCATGGTCACTGTTGGTCTAACTAAGAGATTCGCTTGGAAGAAATATTCTTTATATGCTTATTTCAAATCGTTTATACTCTATTTTACCAGACATCATTTCCATATAGTGGGGCTTCATATTCTCAGTAAACAATTCTAACGCAACTAGGCCGCACAACTATAAATACTGAGCACGTCAGCGTTCACCCGCACATGATATTAACAACACAGACTGAAGCATAAATCAGGCTTTAGTTTTTAGTGAGCGGCAGGTAGATAGATAGAGGCAATGTTTCACAGAGGTTGTAAAACATCGTTTTAGTGTCAACACTTTTAAGTTACCTTATAGAGCGGTTGCCTCTCATCTTATACTGTATATTTTAGATGCCCCTCAAGAGGTTGTACTTGTTGAGGGAATGATGTGTTTAGTGTA
This sequence comes from Forbesichthys papilliferus, assembly GCA_025399855.1. Classification (NCBI taxonomy): domain Eukaryota; kingdom Metazoa; phylum Chordata; class Actinopteri; order Percopsiformes; family Amblyopsidae; genus Forbesichthys; species Forbesichthys papilliferus. The sequence continues at coordinate 2,801,958 of JAODOY010000021.1, forward strand.
GCGCTCTGAATGGTCCAATCCCATCTTAAAGATATTTGGTTCGATCCTCGGCATGGGCCTAACCCCAGCATTCACCCTAATACTTTGAATTGTACTCAGTATAAGTCGCATGTGTCGTTAAGTGTTGTAAATAGTTCTGCTGTGCCAATTGTATTGGTCACATTGTAATGTACTGCTGCAGAGGTGTGTGGAGATCCAGAGGTCCTCTCTCACTCTGAAGAGATCCACATTTGGTGACTTTAGTGCTGAGGTGGCTGACACTCTGCAGCTGATAGGCGGTGTGGAGATGACCCAGGGAAAAATCAAGCAGGCCTACAGGAACCTCAGAAAGGTAGGTAGGTCCACATAGTAGTCTGTGGTCATTTTGCTCATTACAGCCTGCCTGCATGTGTAGTGTGGTTAAGCCATCCTGATGTTGGGCCTCTACTATTTGTATTACTTTACATATCAGCCTGGAAGCAATTAAGTGTCTGTACATGTGTTTGGGAAATCATCATCATGTGGGTCTACATGTGATTGGTCTTTTGATTGGTCACGATGGAGCTTGCAAAGTCAGGATGGAATTACCATGCTACTGCAGATGCAATCTTGAAAACACTTTTATTCAATACAATGTAACGATTGTATTCCGTGTGCGTGAAGCACAGCCAGGAAATCATGATCTTTGTGTATTCTTTAATGTCACTGGGTAGTTATCCTCACAGGCATAATGTCGCTCTTTGTCGCTGCCAAGATATTTAGCAGAGGGCAAAACCGAAAGGCCAAAAGTGAGAGGGTGTGCCTTCCCGCCCACTCATAACATGATGTACCAGTGAAGCGGTGAAGAGGTGTGCCAAAATACACACAGAGTCCCTGTTATATCGAGATGGGCTATTTCCACCGCAGTCTCTATGGCTTAGTACTGTTAGTCGCATGCTAATGTTGGAAGGCTACTGAGCAGAGCTTCCCTCGTGGTGTAAAATATCACACTGAATGACATTGTTTTCTCACTTCGGATGAAGCCGAAGATTTGCTGTTGTCAATTGAACGGAGAGTGACCCCAATTAAATTGGCTTCCCATCGTGTTTATTTTAAGCATTTGGCTATTTTTTTTTTAGTATTGGTTAATGATCTGTCTCAGCGTCAAGTTTGAACTAATTAAAAACAATAGAAAGTTTGTTTTTCTTCACAGAAAGTTTACTTCTTTTACCACAGAAGGTAAAAGCCAAAGAAGAATAGTTTAGTATTATGTAATCCATGATGAGTCACATAATCTATGACACATGTTTTGCCGCTTCCCCCTCTGAACACAGTTCCTCCAGTCACATAACAGTCCAAAATACCCCTCTAAAGAGGGATTTCTGCACGCTGTAGCAATAACAAGTCTGAAAGTTAAGAAGTCTAGTTGCTATGTTGTTTTGTTATTGTATCAAAGTGCATAGGTGGTCCAAGTACCACAGCTCCCCCTCTCTACTAACCTTTCTAAAATACCCCTGGCATGAACTAAACCTGTCAGATCATGTTCATTCTGCTGGGACAATGACAACGTGACAACAGCCTGATAGAATGATGTTACCTTTTGAACGCTGGAAGCGATCCATTAGTGTGATCTCATAAAAGCACAACTGGAGGCCCTCTGTTATAGCTATGTCATGCTATGTTTTTCATTGTGAAATTCCATAGGAAGCCTGGCTCTGAGAACAATGAGGCACACACACTTGACTCAGTATTCTTCCTATGTAGTACTGCAGGGAAAAGGGCCCTTCTATGACATCAACCTTAGCAGCAGTTTATAAAAAAACAATAATCAGGCCAAATGGAGCTGTGCCAGTCTCACCCACAGTGCATTACTCTCGAGAGGAAAACATTGATCTCCCACGTTCTCTCCTTTTAGCTAGCCTAAGTTCTGTTGACATCCTGCGATTTATGGTCACTGTGGGGAAAACCAGGCAGGGTGTTTTATATTAGCTGGTACATGAGTGTGTACAGTACAGTATGTGTATCTCTGTTACAACACTAGGAAGTTCTAACATCAAGCTAGATAGTCATATCCCTCTGTATTAAAACTAGAATCAACCTATAATGCTTTTCCCATTTATTTATTTTTTAATTTACACATACTGAATTTCAGAATTTAGACTTTACAGTCCTGGGTAATATGTCAAAATGATCCCCTGACCATATTTTCTCTGAGTGATCAGCACAGGTGTTTTGTTTTCTGAACTTTAGAGTGTTGTAGTGGTTATTTTGGGATGTTAGCTTTTTTTATAGGTGGCCAGGAACATGGAGGAGTTTCAAATCTCTGCGTGGCTGGAAAAAGATATGATTTGTGTGATCTGTCAGGTACATGAAACACAGTTATGTGTACTGAATGCATCCCTGGTAAAGACGATCCTGATTTTGCATGATTTTCTTCACTTTGCATGCCAGCCTGTGTACTCTCAATTGAAAGCAGGCCACCCAGCATCCAAGAGGATTAGTTCAGTTGAATACATTAAGCAATATTTCTTTCCCCAGCAGGGGGCAGAAGTAGTAACAAAACAAAGTTAAATAACAAAGGCAATGCATGGATGGAGACTATGCCATGTGCTCCTCAAACATGAAGTATCTTGAACAGCCTCCAACAATGCCTTTTATAAATGAAATAAGAGGATTTTTAAGTAGGGCTGTGAATTAAATCAAATTTTAATCTGAATTTAAATTTCGGCTCCAACAATGTACTCAACTTTTTTGCAAATTACGCTTTACAAGTATACAGCTTTTTGTCTTGTCTTTTGTTCTGAATGACACGTACACTTTAGTGAAACATCAACGAGAAAGGTATTAAAGGAAATATCATATTTGAAGGTGTTTTCACGTTTATTTGTTGAATTGTTTTTTTAAGTGCAGTAACTGCAACATCTTTACAGAGTCAATCAGTAATCTTGTTAAATAATCGTGATTCAAATATTTATAATTATGATTTGTTCCGTAATCAAGCAGCCCTTTTTGATCATGTAAAAGATTCTGCTTAATGGAGCTTTAAGTGTTAAATCATCCCGAAGGGGCTCCATTTGCCTGATGTGATTAACCCTTATTGGTCGTGACCGGCTGACCGGTTCCCAGACTGATATGCACATTTCTAGACGCCAGACTACTACAGTCTGCTGTCATTCCTGTAGTGCCTGGAGACCCAGCGTATCCTGTATGGACCTCAGCATAGGAAGACCAAAGCTACACAGAGCACGGTGGACATGCTAGCTCGGTAAATCTTAAGTCATATGAATATATTGTGTGGTAAAATGTACTACTATACTACATTTTAAATAAACACTTTCACGTTAGTGAATATAAGGCTCTATCTTGTGACTTGTTGTTTAGCATCTCAAAGATGAAGTTATGGCTCCCTCAGAACCAGAGGTTTGTGCCCCAGCTCAGTTATTTATTTTTCTTTTCTTTTCAGAGTACCAGATGTTCAGAGACAGTCAAGACAAGGTCATGAGAACTGAAGGCCTCCAGATCTACGATACTATAGCAAAGACACTTTCGTACCAAAAGCAGTGCTTGTGTGTATGCTGTTGTATCGATTTGGTTGGATTTGTCATGTTATTTATATGTCATGGATATTTGATTACTCATTGTTATTGTATTTATTTATATGTATTTGAGGTGTAAGTGATACATGTAGTGTGTATTTCTTTCATTTTTTTTTTTTTTTAAATATTTTTTTTTAATATTGTATTTTTTCTTTTATCAACATGTTAGAAATAAATATATACATGTTTTCATTGTTCATGGTGGTGGCTAAAACTACAAAGAACCAAACTTAAACAGATATAACAGCAGTTTTAATTGTTGTTTGATTAACATTGTTAACCAAAGATGGGGTTCCCAATGAAGGGTGCAATTTACAGCAACCTTAATAAAGTATAAATATCAATTGATTTTGAGTAATAATCATTAAAAAAAATAAGGATTAATGTTTGGCATTAAAAATGCAAAAAATTATTCCTAATAAAAATGGCAGTGTTAAAATGACATCCTAATATATTTTTACTGAGTCTAACATTGTATTATAACTGCATGTACCATAGCCTTGTGAAATCACCTTAATCTTACCATAGCCTTGTGAGATAATCCTGATCTTGCAAACTCAAATAACATTTTGCCGGAAGAAATCAATCTGGAACCTATTAATTCAAGTGTTTGTCATAAAGGCGATGCTAATACATTGCAATCAAACTTCCTTACTGTACATACGATTGTACTACCTTCCTTTATCTAACAATAATTTTGGGAAAGACGTCGCAAGTCGCTGATTGGCCTGCTTGTTTTCTAAACGGGTGACAAACTCTTTTGCATTGAGTGTTTCCAGACGGATACTCAATTAAATTGAGGCTCGTGAGATCAGGATGATTTCCTGAGGCTATGAATTACCATAACCTTTTGACCAACCTTATATCGCTAACCCTAACCCTATGACGTGGTATATTTGTATGTCTGTTATTTTTTCCTCATCACCAGTTTCTCTCTCAGACCTCCTTATCTCAGTTTGCCATACCACTGCCTCTCTGAATAGGCTACACATTCTTAAGCAAGATGAATTGCACTTTTTAAAGCACAAATCGCTGTTTTGGAATTTGATAATCCATCTTTGACCACACACACATGCTTATTTAGTTGCTCAATGTTATGTTTTCTAATCTAATGTATGGTAGAAAGTTATACAGTATGTTTACACACATCTAATTAATGCATTGATCAGCTTGCATTTATTTTCATTGATCACATATTCAAATCCCCCACTTCATCCTCTTTCAATGCATATGCTAATAGTTGAACACAAATAACTAGAACTCTAAATAAAGAACTAATGTAGCTTGATAGGCTAGCTTATTTATTTTGTTGCATTTGGTAGAACAGTTTAAAGCAAAAAGAAAGTAGAGTAAATCTAGTGTCTTACATGCTAATGTATATTTGGGTTAGTATAAAAATAGACAGGCCTTGTTAGAATATTAAGGATATTGTTAGTAATATTCTCAAAATATACTTCGAGCTATGCACATCTTTGTCCAGTAATGCCAATATAAAATGCTCTGAAAATGTGTTATACTGTAATTTGTACATTGATATGGCTGTCCAAACAGAAGCTATAGCCTAAATAACATATGGCATGCTCAGATAGTGTTCTGCTGTTTCATGTGCAGTAATGCCAGAAATGAAGCTGAGTTGTTGAGCTGTAATATAACCCTATTTCTCTCATGTATTTGCATTGACATTTAAAGTGAAAGAATGTCTAAATGCGAATCAAACATTATCAACTGAAAATATTTTTGATTTATATTTTCATTGGTCATCTGTTGGGTTTTCAAGGTAAACTGTTGCTATTTTCTTCTCATGGGAAACATTAATCGCCGTATTCACTTGGTCTGAGTTGTTATGACCGTGGCTGCTGCTTGGATCCATCTGGAAGGTGAAGGTCTTCTCTGATGATCCCATCTTGATATACTTTTCTGTAATATCAGCCATTCCGTTGTTGTCGTGGCCTTCTAGTCCTTCACTGCATGTATCAACTTGATCTCTGGAAACTCTGAGGCTATATCCTCCCACTGCACCACCTAGGGGGGAGTTCTCAAGCCCAGGATTTGAAGACCGTAGAGCTGACATGAACTGCTCCTCAGAAAGATCATCACCTTCTACCTCTTGGATCTCTGGATCTGTCATAGTCTGAGAGATTTTGAGCTCTGCAACAATGGTTGTGGTTCCGTTGTCACTGGACTGTTCAATTTTTCTAACCGACAATTTTTCTGGACTGCTGCTAACTCTTGTAAAGAAAGCCAATTCTTGCTTCAACTGACCTGACGCTGACTCTTGGATTTTCTCTAGGGCTCCCATTAGCTGCTCTTTTGGGTCCAAAGCATCCTCTTTCAGGAACTCGAGCACTGATTCTTGCACTGTAGGGGAAACATGAACCTCCTCTTCAATGATGCATTCTGGAAACCTCTCATCGACAAATGAGCCTGACAAAAAATCGTATTCATCAGATTCTTCCGAAATCATTCGGTTTGGTGAAAGCCCTTCATCTTGATAATATCTTTCATCTGATAGATCATCAACAATACCATAATGGCCATATGAAGTTATGCCTCCACCCTCCTCTGGTTCAGAGAGATTATCATCCGGTGTGGAAACAAAATATTCTGGAGATCCTCTGTCATGGGAGAGGGAAGGGGACTCGCTGTCTCTAGAAACCTCTTGAAGATTAGCCAATTCAGCCTCGCCAGAGCCTCTGTCTATCACAGAGGTTTTAATGTCATCATTACCATCTTCTTTGTCACCCCGATGTACTCTATAATTTTGAGGGATGTTCTCCAACTCTTCAATCTGGAAATATGTTGAAGGCTGAACCGAAGTTGATGTGGACATCTGCTCAACCTCATACTCCTCATCACTGTCAACGGGTTCCTCGATAATTTTTACACTGACTGTCTTATCTGCCAGATCCTCTGCCTCTTGCAAACCTTTCAGTACATTCTGGATCATATCTCCTGTTGTCGTGCCCATGATGTCCTCCAGGGAAATCTTCTTCGCCCCTCTGCTGAAGAGTTCTTCTAGAGCTGAGTCCTCTGACATATCTAGTTCCTCCTCCACCTTGGACTCCAGCACAATTTGTGTATTTGTGGATCCATCTTCCTGCTGAGTTTTCTCCACACTGTAGGTGATTTGGGATTTTCCAGAGGGGCTTAGTTTAGCATCAAAACCTGCAGGCTTGATTACTTTCTCTATCATTTCTTCCACAGCAACAGTGTCTAGTATCTTTATGTCACTTGCTCCATGCTTCACAGCATCATCTTTGTGTTTTAAAAGACTGTTGTTTACATTTTCATCTTTATATTTAATATTACTTCCTATATCCAATTCATTAGTATTCATCATGGCCATCATTGGTGGGGACACCACTTTCACTGACGTGTTTTCAGATTCAGGTGAGAGGATAGGGCTGGATTTGCTGTCTGACTTTGATTCTTCTATGATTTTCTCTTGCTTCACCTCAGCCACCTTCTGCAGATAATCACTGCTTTGTTTTGCATTCTGGGCTGCAGCTTTTTCAGAGGTGGAGGTGGAGGTGGAGGTGACAGCACGAGCTTTGGCGAATGAGATCATATCTCTCCTTGAGGCAGGGCTCTGATTCTGAGACCAGCCTGTGACGGAGATGGGAATCACCCGAGAGGAACTAATGGATCCTGTGGGACACATTGGAGAGGTTCTTTGCGATGTCTGCTCCATGTACCTGACACCCAGGTGTTGTCTCGTTGAAGTGAAAGCTCTTGGAATGTAGGGTTGGGAAGGCATCTTAATGTCTGAGTTAGAAAATGTAATACATGTAATGCATATCAAAACATCTGACTGTACACAAATTGTCAATAAACTGTAATCTAACTTTCACACTAACCAAAGACTTAATTGGCTACATGCAATTATCTAGAACAATACATCACCACAACAACTACAACACCTATTATTCAAAAAGCATAAATACCAGAGAACAACAACTACTACACCTATTATTCAAAAAGTATAAATAACAGAGAGATAAGGGCAGCACACCTCCAAGTCTCAGGCTTAACAAATACACACAAATGTCGCCGTGACTCAACTTACCAATTATTCTTTCGTTTTGATGTGGATTGACTCTCTTGTGTGCTTCTTGTAGATCTATTCTCTGACCTTCAAGGAGAGCTCTGTCAAATAAATAATTCTAATTAATTCTAATTAATACTTAGTGAGTCAAAATGTTATACATGTCATATTTAAAAGTAATATCATCCCACTGACATCTCCAAAACAAAAACATTTCCTATATTCATTCAGCTCTCCACATTTATGCTACCAATCCAAAGACCTGACTGTACAGGGCATTCCTCAACAAAAACACCAACAATCAGATATATCTCTGTTGGCCTAATTTTATTCAGCAGCTCACCTTTCCTTGGCCATGGCTCAACATCCAAAACAAGAGCGGGTAGTCCTTGTGAAAGACAAAACCTCACTAGACTGCACTTCCCAAAAGACTGACCTAAAAATAACGTCTGCAATGCAGTGCTGCCTGTACCTCTGTAAGGATCCCAAAGCGCCAGCAGTCTCAGGACAGACAAAAACAAACATGGGCACTACAGTTAAGTAAACTGTCCCTATCCCGATTCCAAATATTCCAAAACAACATCTGATGTGGCAAAGGTGTACTATATTTTAGACTGAGCAGATCATTATGAGACCAAAAAAAGTCAAAATTTCTAAACTAAGATCCATGTCTGGTATGAAAACAATTAGTATACTGATTATATTATATCACTTGGTATATTCTGTAGCAATAGATTCAGATTGGGTAAAATAGCATACTGTATAGGTGTTGTTTACAGCTTTTAATAGCGGTAATATGAGAAATATGTCTCACAGCAAAAAGGATCCAATACTTACCCCAGCTCTGAGCCTGACTTCACCTACTACAACTTTGAAAAATGAGTCGAGGAGCTGAGTGAAAGGAGGGGAATGGCTAAGAGGGGGATCCACATTAATGTTAACATTTGAATTTAATGAAGTATGAGCGTACTAAGTGTACCGCTGAAAACCAGCCAGGTCCTGGGGTGATTTTTTTATGGATATGATGCATAGTTCTGTTTTCAGCCCATAAAATGCAGATTTTTATAAAAACGGAATTTTGTCAATATTAACACCAGCATTGTCTCATCTCATCGCAGATCAACACTATTACTACTCAAAAAACACATGTTATGGTGCAGTTACACTTTAAACATGCACAATATACTGTATGACAGGTACATTACAGCATATTACATTTCCTTTAACCTTATTTGAGTTTTGTTGCACCGTAGGTTAGTTAGTGGATGGAGACCTTCTTAAACTATTTATTTATTTATTTCTGTATTTGTTGTTGGTATGTCCTTGTAAATGCACATGGAATACTGTAAAACATATTGAACAGCCTAATCAGCAATAATAACTGTATACCTATTTCTTACTGTACTGTACTTGGACTGTTTACTGACATACAGTAGCAGAAGTAGAAAGGATTAACAATTTTGTTATGTTTACTATTGTATTTAAATATTTTAAGCAGAAAAGCTTTTATTGATGATTGTTTATTGAAATATTAAGAAAATACACCACACAGGGCCCTATTATTATATTTGTTTTAATGACTACATTCATTTAATTTAAAGTTAATCAACTGCTTGCTCCACTGTTGGCTGTGTGGGCAGTATATCTACAAACCCAGACAAGCGTTTTAAGTTAATTTGGCTGCGGGTTTTCTGCTGTCGGAACTGCTTATCAATCAATGACTCAGATATGGTCACACTACAGGATGGAAATGGACAATATCTGAAATATTTGATCTTCAGAAAGAACTGATTTACCTACATGGAATAAGATTTTTTAATAAGATTACTTCAATTATGTTAATAATATAATACATATCTGATGCATAGCTATTTTTATGTCATTCAGTTTTGTATCAATATGTCACTCCATAGGCTGGACATAATATTGACAGACCTTCTGTTTTTGATGCATTTGGTCTGGCAGGAATTAGTTTAAATTGGAGATTCAGTTTTGAGTACTGTCACTGAGGACACTCTTTTATACCACATTGGTCATACTAATGTGATTTCTATTGAGGGCGAAGGGAAAAGCCTTTACCTGTACGCAGCCACCTCCATGCCCAGATCCATTTTGACCCGAAGGAGGTGCTGATGCTCTTGCAGCCGTCTTGCAATGCTGTGAGCCAACATGTTCTGCTCACTCTCCAGTTGTTCAATAATAACCTGAGAGGCAAAATAAAACAATTAATAATGTAGCTACTACCAATTTTGACTATAATGTAAACATATTTGTTCATTTATAAGGCAAAAACTTTGAGTGAAGTTACTTATTTTGTCATAGTTTCTAAACAGCAACTTACACTTTCAGTACAATGACATTTATCATCACCTCAAACAGATATACTGTATGTATTTAAGCAGACATACATAATGTATGCCTGCTTGGGGATCTATCTTATAGGGCCACTAAGGATTTGTCTGGCTAACACTTGGTTTAAATGGGTGATACTGTTTAGCGGATGTATTTCAATCATGTAAGCCAGAGGTGGGATATACTATGGCATCATTGCTCACTAACATAAGGTTGAGCATTAGGCTGTTTTATGAATGTGCGGAGTAAGCCAAAGGCACCAGCAATAACATGCAAATAACTATCAAAAACGTTGCTCTTATGACTGCAAATAACAGTCATATAAGCAACATGTTTAATAGTAGGTTTTGAAGTATGTAGACTTAATTTTCCTAAAAAATATCACAAATTGTTTAGCCTCAACACACAAACAATAAAATATATGAGCTCTCACACTTGGATGGCGCATAGCGTTGTCTATCCATAGCAGGTGCGTGGCACAAATCGCCTTCGCCTATCCCTTGTGAGTCTAATTACATTCCATTTGCAAAGGCTATCTGTAACTGCATAACGCTAAAATACATAATACATATTTCAACACAACACTTTAAAATGTCACGGCAGTCTTTCTTCTTACCTGGTACTCGTTTAGATCTGCGCGGAATGTGTCCTGCATATGCACAAGTTGTTCCTCGAGATGCATTTGAATCTGACTTTGTTTTTCTGCTTCTGTGCGTAATTTCTCAAACTCGGCAGAATAAAGCATTTTTTCCCTTCGCAGGTCCTCCAGTGTGGCCTGGTCTGATTTAATCGAGTGCTCAATTTCTTCGACCTTTTGATGGTACATTTCAAAGGTGCCAATCCATTCTTCTGACAACGAGCGTGCATACTGTTGAACCTCTTCCACGGAAACCGATGGAGGCCCGTGGTTATATTGCGTGATTGACACTACCTTTGAGTCGACGTGACGCCTGAGCTGGGCAATTTCTTGTTTGTGTGCATCATCTACGTGTTTATACTCACTCTCTAGGTGCATTACACGCTTTTGGAGGGCATCATTTGTTTTATGAGCGTGCAGAAGCTCTTGTTCACAATCTTTCAGCTCGGCACCCAGGTCCCTCCGTACTTCTGTCTCACCTCGGCACAGAGACTGGACCATCATGAACTCTCGCCAAAGCTTCTCTCTCTCCATCTCAGCCCGGGACTTCTCAAACGACAGCTGCCCCACCATTCTCCTTAGCTCCACCATTTCACTCTTGTATTCGTTTCCACGCCCTGTCGTTTTCTCCTGCCGGAGTTCATTGATTTCAGCGAGGAGAGATGCGTTTTCATGCTCCAGTTGATTCGTTCTCGATAAATACTGACCAAGCCTGTTGTTTAGCTCATGTAATTGTTGTTTTTCGGCCTCAAAAGCTCTCCCGAATTGCAGCATGTTGTTGTGCAAAGATAAACAGATGAGTTGGTTTAATATGTGAATTCCTAAGTAGACATAAGTCTCGATTATGTCCGTTGTGTCTGTAAACTGCAGTGTGATGTAATTTGCGATTACTACTTTGAACAAGTGCAAGAGCCAGGATCGGTGGGCGGTCCTAATCGCATCTTTTCCTAACTTTCGTATCCTTGGCAGATGTATGCCAATCGCCATCGTTCTCAATAGAACAGCACCCCTATGTGGAAAAATGTGAAATCTGTGGCTCTGCATTGTGAAATCCACAGTGGCGTTTCCATGTAAGATTTTGTAGGTTATTGTGTTTGTCTTCTAGGCCTAATATAATTCTTAACAGGGGCGCAGTGGGGATATACTAATATATCCCTTATAGTTTCGTAAAGAACAAAATCATCCCCCCCACCTTCGAAAAAAGTGCATACTTTGACGTCCATCATAGGCTACCAGCATCGGCAAGTCCACTATAGTCCACTATGCTCCACCGACCGCAATGCACGATCTTGACAATTCACGTGAATGACAAACTAGGCTAGACTACAGGAACAGCAATCCTTACATAACGGGTAAATCTATCCTGCATGGTTTTAAGATTATTAAAATAAAATAAATAAAACATTATTATTAAGGTTTTATTTTAAGATGTATAACTTAGTTTTCATTATGTTGGCTTGCTTTAAAGTTTATATAGTTTGTTTAGCGCACCAGGATTTCATAAACATGAAAATGTAACTATCCTTAGATCCTCAGTAGTTAGCTGTTTCACCACTAGAGGGCAAGTTTATTTAAAATATAACACTGTAAGAGTTGTATATCATTGCCAATTCTTTACATTTGTCTATGACTGTGACTATGAATATTTCACCAGCAATGAGTCATTTCTTGGTTAGGAGCTTTAGATGAGTGTTGCCTAATAATGCAGATAGCCATGGTGTTGGTGGCAGACAAGATTCACTCAATTATTAACATGAATGCTGTATTCAAACAATTCAAACAGAAAGGTGTGTTGTGGATGTTATTTATTCAAGAGCTGCTGGCAGGCACCGTAAAGGCGACTATTTCACCAAAATGGCTATATGTGCACTACACAGCAATACAGTGAGCACACATACAGTACTGTATCACGTCAGAGGACGGCAGCTCTCATCCATCTGCCCACTTCTGGTTGAGTCCTGAAAAAAGGGTCTATTGGAGAAAGCCTTTTAGGCATGCATTACACATGATTTTTGATTATGTTTTAGTGTTCTCCTGATCCCAAATGTCGTCCCCAACTCATGTTTGAAACCTACCTGTGGAGGGAGTGGTCCATGCCTATATGAGTAACACGATGCCCTCCACTTTGCTATGAGAGGGGCATGCACCGAGTTTAAAACCCAACGATATTGTAGTTTGAATGGTTTTAACCATAGACTATAATTCTAGACACAAATCTGTGAGTGTACCTTTTTGACACTGGTCAGTGGGTAGTGCTGTTAAAGTGAAGTTATTGCTTTTGTGTTTAAAAATATAGCCAAAATAGCCATGACAAATTGGGATATTCCTCATTTTCTTTTATTCAAATTTTCAAAAAGAAAAGAAAATACAGGAAAAGCTCAGATACACATTTTGAGACGGCAAGGTAAACAAAACACCATCTCAATGGTTTGTTAAATAAACAGATAAAAGAGACAGGCTAGCAAAGCAGTTGACTTTTTTTCATTGAATCAGCAGAAGGTTTTTGCTTTTGTAAAACTTTAAATAATAGTAAATCAAGGCCCCCCTCTGAAGTTATAGGAATGCAACATGATAGTGATGAACCTCAAACTCATTATTGCATTTTGAATGCATTGATGCATCTTCCATAAACCTGAGGTTTGCATGAACATTCTGAAGATCAAAACAACAGATGATTACAATTAATCATTTTCAGCCAATTGTATATTTAGGCTTGCAATCTGGTAAATAAGCACAACACAACGTTATATGGGTAATGTATAGGTTTATGAATCGAGTCTGCTTTTGTGTGTGTGTGTGTGTTTATTGTGACTACCCGTAATCTACAAGACATCTCTGTCCTATTAATATGTGGTGTTGTATACGTTTATGAACTATGTGTAACTAAGGATAAATCGCGTCAGCTAAAACATGTATATTCACCTCCCCCCCATAACTTAATGACTTAAAATATAGCACAAATATGTATCTTGTCATAACATTCATCAAAATTAAAATTACATACAAATAGATTAAATAGTTACCCTTTGTTGATGGAGCTATCTATCTATATATATATATATATATATATATATATATATATACATATA
>JAODOY010000021.1:2837737-2864415 GCA_025399855.1 Forbesichthys papilliferus
GTAGGGAGACAATTCCATTAAGAAGACACCAGAGAGAAAGGCAGCGCTTTTTTTAATGCATGTTTAAGTAGCTTTCCGCTATCATCTTTGATGCAGCTGTGTGCACGTGTGTGTGTGTGTGTGTGTGTGTGTGCGCACATGTATGGGCGCACGCACGTGCATACAGGCGTCTTTTAGAGTGGAATAAGAGCATTTGACTGAGTGAGTGAGGGAAAAGCCAGTGCTTCTATAATGCATGTTTAAGTAGCCGTCTATTACCAGAAGTGCAGTCAAGCTAAAAGGGGCCCCTATGCTTTCTACTGTGTCTCTCCAGCTAACAAAGACTGGTCATCTATCCACATCACCATGCTCCATCTCGCTGGCCCGTATGCTAAGTGGCCTTTGTCTCTCCCTCTCTCTGCCTCCACTTCACCGCCTGCTTTTCACCCTCGTCCCCTCTCCCAACCCCTCCCAACCCCCCAACCCCCCCCATTCCTCGCTCCCACCCACCCCTATTTTTGCTTTCCCTATCTTTTCTGTTGCTGCAGTCTCAGTGCCTGCCCCCCCCTCTCTCTCTCTGCACCCCTCCCCTTTCTCAATTTCTTATGCTCGACCCCTCCCTTCCTTTCCTCTCCCTTGCCACAGCAGTTTCTTTTTTTTTGTTGCAAGACCCTCACTTCCTCTCCCTCCTCGTTTTTCATATTCTAAACCCTATACCCTCCTATCACCTCCCCGCCCCTCTGCTGTCCTCCCCTCTACCCCACCCCCCCCCCCACACACACACACACTCTCTCTGATAGTAATTGAGGTTCATTAATTCAGACTGAGGTGATGATGGCCATTATGTACCTTGCTTTCCAATTACGCTCTCTAGATTAAGCCTGACCTTCAGTTTTCTCTGCAATGTCTGTCTGTCTCTGTGTGCGCGCGTGTGTGTGTGTGTGTGTGTCTTTTCTTTTCCTCATATGAAGCCGTTACCCAGAGAACACTCTTGTCATGTAAATCTCATCTCAGCTGTGTGCGCTTTCCTAAGGCTAGCTAGCTACTCAAACAGATAGAGTTATTTGCGCTCGGAGCTGTGGAGATTGGCTTTTTCCCCCATTATGAGCAATTTTCTAATCAATTCATTATTCAACTCAGTAAAGTTTTATTAATCCCGTGGGGTATGTTCGAGGGCATAGCTGCAGCTGGAGGACATAGCTCTCCCATATGCACTGCATCAATATACTGTCACGCAGACGGGTTTCAGAGATAAACTCTGTGCTTACATATTCACACAGCTAAATCATTTATGATTTATGAGTCCAGAGACTTTGCTTCTATTTGATACAGCTTTTATTTATTAGGTACAATTTAAGAAAAGGTTGTTTATTTTTTCAGTTCTGGTTCAGAAGCCCTAACTGACCGATGCTTTGTTTCTGTTCCAGGTGTCAACCCCCATGGAGCCAGCAGAGGCTGATGTAAACGCCGAATACCAGACATACTGTGACTCTACGGATTTCTCCCAGAAAAATGGCTCCTGCATAGATGAAACCAATGTGAATATCTCCAACACGGATTCCCCCACTATAGTCGAGTCACACAAAAACAAAGGTGAGCTAATGTGTGTCAACAAGGTTTGTTATAAAAACCAAAGCTTTGATTTGTTAAAAGATGCACAACACTTTCATCATTGAAAGACAATCATCATAATGAATTGATTGCCCTTTGTTTTTTTTGTTGTTGTTTTTTTAGCAGGAATTTTATGTTAGCTAATGTTATGTTAGCTGCAGTGACTCTTGAATTTCCCCTCTGGGATCCAAGTGTTAACTTGTGTTCACATTTTGCCTTGCAGACTCGTCAGTTGAGAATACAGAGGAAGGAGATGCGGCCGCACCCAAAGATGTGGCTGCTTTGCTCACCCCGCCCCTGGAAGAGCCCGCCTCTCAGCCCTCCAGCAGCAGACCGCCCCCTCAGTCCCCCACCAGGCTCACCTCCTCCTCCCCGCCCGGCGACCCCCCTTCCTCCTCCGATCGCCATGGTTACCGCTTCCGTTGCAGCAGGTGCAGCCTGGCGTTCCCCACCCGGGAGAAGCTCCAGCTGCACTGGCAGTACCACGCCATGCGGGCGGCGACAGAGTGTCCGCTCTGTTCCAGACGCTGTCGCAGCCATGAGGCCCTGCAGAGGCACATGCAGAACACGCACTCGCAGCTAGAGGCGAGCGCGCAGAGCACGCTCCTCCTGCTGCCCCCTGTTGGCCAAACCCAGACGGAGCGGAGTGCCAGTTCAGTTCAGCAGGACGTCAGATTGTCTCCTCGGGTGGGCCAGGAGGCAGGAGAGGGGGACGATGACGACGACCTGGAGGATGAAGCGCTGGAGGTGGAAGCGAAGGACGAACAGAGGGATGAGGGCACGCTTGCGGAGAAAGATCAGGCCGCTGAGGCCGACGTAGGCGAGGAAGACCTGCTGGATGTGGAGAGAGGGCGGCGGGAGGACGTGGGGTCAGACCCCGGGTTCAGCCTCCAGCTCAGAAAAGGCACCAACCCCACCCTGGACCGCTTCCTGGACCCTTCCCGGCCCTATAAGTGCACTGTGTGCTCCGAGTCCTTCACGCAGAAGACCATCCTCCTGGTTCACTACAACTCGGTCTCCCACCTCCACCGCGCCAGGCGAGCCCTGCAGGACTCCGGCCCGGGCCTCGCTACACCCGAGACGCCCCGGGGCCCCGACCCCAGGCCCTACCGCTGCCGGCTGTGTGGGGTGGGCTACAGCCAGAGCTCCACCTTGGACATCCACCTCCGCTCTGTCCTCCACCAGACCAGAGCCCGTGCCGCCCAGAACACGGCACCGCAGACCCCAGCCCCCGCTACCACCGCAGAGGACACCTCCAAGAGTCTGCCTTTACCCAAGAGGTCAGAGCTGGTGAGCAGCCCCCCCCCCTCCTCCTCCTCCTCCATAGTAAGCTCCAGCCCAGTGGCTGACGCCCAGTCTGACATCCAGCAGGTTAAGAAGAGGGTAGCGGAGCTGCTAGCATCCAGGAACCAGCTAATGCTAATGCAGCAGCAGCAGCTAGCACAAGCGCAGGCCCAGTTGCAGCAGCACACAGCCCTTCTTCAGTCCCAGCTCTTTAACCCAGCGCTGCTACAGCACCTCCCCTTAGGGCCAGAGAGTCTCCTAAAGCAACACTTTTCCTTAGCGCCGGACAACTTTCTCTCACTGCAACAGCAGCTTCTGTTGCCCTTCTACCTGTCTGGAGAGATGAAGCTTAACCCGGAGCTGATGCTTAAGAGCCCCGAGCTTATCCAGACCAGCGCAGCCAGCTTCGCCTCAACAGAGCAGCTTAGAGAGTATTTGACGGAGCCTGCACCGTCACGACGTGAGAAAGAGAGCCAAAAACAAAGTTCAGATTCGACTGTAGCCCAGCAAAACGTGCAAGGTGAAGCCAAGGTTGGGGCAGGCTGTAGCGGCTCCCTTGTGGACAGAGCCGACATGGAAAACCACTCAACTGATGATGTCGAAAAGAAAAAAGACACCGCCGCCTGCAGTGTTAAAACTGAGAAGCACACGGAGGAAAACAAACAGGCCGGTTGTACCTCCGTTAACCGCCCTGAGCCCGAGTTTCCTCCTCCCAGAGTGCCATACGCCGCGGTGAACGGGGAGCCTCTCAGAGCCCTGCTGCAGAGCTACGGCTATGAGATGGCACTGCAATACACGCAGAGTAGACACAGGAGCCAGCTAAAGATAGCAACCCATATCACACCAGAGGGACAAGGAAACTCCGGCGTCAATTATAAGGAGGTGAGCTCAGAGCGGACAAGAGAGGAGTATAGACAGCTAGGGGGTGTAAATGCGGAAGGGTTTGGTGAGGAAAATAGACAAAATGAATCTGGGAATGAGGAGAGTAAATGCCTGGTAGAGGAGAGAAGCAAACAGGAGAAATTGACAAAAGGCACGAAAGCGTGTTGTAGAGGGGGAGAGAAGTGTCGCGACTGTGGGAAGCTGTTTTCAGACGCGCTGGTTCTGAAGAGCCACCAGGAGTACATCCACAGGCTGCTGTTTCCCACAGCTGTGCTGGAGAGGTTTTCCAGGGAGTACAGGTCACAGTATGACCGGTTATACCCGCTAACGCACCTCACAGCCGACGAGGCTCGGCCTGCTAGCGCTCCCGCACCGGCCCAAAGCTCAGAGCTGGAAGCACCAGCACCAGAAGCAGCCAGGCCCCTGGCCAAAACCCCACCGCTTACACCTGACTCCTCCGCTTCAGACACGGCCAAAATGCCTGCGCCAACCGCAGACCCCACTCCAAGTCCTGCCACACCTTCCCCACCACCTCCTTCTCCCGAGCCCCCAAAAGAGGAAGGGACAACTGTGAGTAATCCAAACCTCTCTCTTCCCCTACCCAATTTGCCCATGCTGCCTCTCTCCATGCCTCAGCTTTCCCTCCCCCCTTTGCCTCTAGCCAAGCTCCCCTTGCCCCAAATTCCTTTTTCCATGGAGTTGCCCATGCTGCCATCTGTTGTGATGCAGTCTGTGGCTCTGCAGTCCCAGCCCTGGCTGGACTCTAGCGTGACCTCTGACCTGGCCAAGCTCTATCAACAGCAGCTCAGTCCGGCGTTGCTTGGGCAACAGCCGAAGCTTAGCACGGCGCTGCTAGCCCAACAACAACAGCAGCTAAGCCCGGCTCTGCTAGGCCAGCCTCCGCAACAGCTGAGCCCCGTCCTGCAGCAGCGGCAAGGCAGCCCTGCACCGGCGGAGCAGGGCAGGCGAGCACGCACTCGCATCTCAGACGAGCAGCTGAGCGTCTTGCGGTGTCACTTCGACATCAGCACCTTGCCCAGCGACGAAGAAATCAACAAAATGGCCGCCCGCTGCGGCCTGCCTCACAAAGTCATCAAACACTGGTTCCGGAACACCCTGTTCAAGGAGCGCCAGCGGGACAAGGATTCGCCCTACAACTTCAACAACCCGCCCACCACGTCGCTGGATGAGGTCAGAGGTGACGCCGCGCCCGTCCACGTTCTCACGGAGCCCCCATCCTCCCTGTCACCCGGGCTGCCGTCCAACCACTCACCCCATCCCCCAAAAGGAGACTCCTCCCCAAGAGGAGACGCCGGCAGGGGCCGCCGCTCCTCTCGCACTCGCTTCACAGAGAAACAGCTGGAGACTCTACAGGGGGTCTTTGAGACCACCCCCTACCCCAGAGAGGAAGAATACGACAAGCTGTCCGCTATGCTGGCCCTCCCCAACAGAGTCATTGTCGTGTGGTTCCAGAATGCCCGACAGCGCGCCCGGAAGCACCAGGAGCGAGGCACCGAGGACGGGGCCGAGGGGAAGACGCAGGCCGATGGCGGCCCGAGGCAGAGAGGAGGCGGCGGCGGCTTGAAGAGCGGCGATGGTGACCAGGAGGAGGACTGTGGCGATGGACAAGGCGACCGGCAGAATGAGAACTCCATGGATTTCACTTACGAGTACTACACCCACCCCGACTCGCCGGAGGTGGATTCTCCCCCTCCTCAGCCAGCCAAAGCAGAGTTGAGCGCCGTTTGTAAGAAGCAAGATGATGATGCATGCTTGTCTCAAGCTGAGAAGAGTCCGCCCTCTGTTCACACTCAAAGTGGATCTCCAGAGTCGCACATTAAGAGCCAGACTAAGGAAACTAATAACGCGGCACAGAAAATGACCATGCCTCGGCTCAAGGCAGAAATAACTGCAAGTAGACCCCAAACCAATTGTTCTTCTTCTCACAAAACCCCCTCTCGGCCTTACGCAGGACACGCAAGCAGCCCTCCGTCCATTCCAGCCATGGAAAAGCCGGCTCATACGCCTCACAACCTCCCCCCTGCCCCTGAATGTGAGACGGGCATCCCTCGCCTGCCTGATCCTACCCTGGGCATCTCCCCCGAAACCCAGCCGCAGAATCCGCTCCAGCAGCACCAAACGCTGACCCAGTTCCAGTGCTCCCTCTGCCCCATGTCTCTGCCTTCCCTACAGCTGTGGCAAGACCACCAGGCCAGGCATCTCCTGGCAGCTCAGTCCCAGGTTCAGCTGCTCCACACTGGCTTCACGGACTGCTCCATGCCGTACATGATGGTCCACCCCAACCACACGCTGATGGCTAGCCAGCTGCTCTCCAGCGCCATGTCTCAGATGCACCCGAGCCCAGGGCATCCTATCATGGCGCACATGAACGGCCTGCATTCCAAGCACCAGCTCTCCGGCCTGCAGACCTCCCTCTCCTCCTCCGCCATGAAGCAGAGTTCAAAGGTCACGGCCGAGGCCGGCTGCGACGCCCCGGGCGGCGGGAGAGAGGTGGAGGAGGAGCACAGGAGGGATAAACGTCAGAGGACCACAATCACTCCGGAGCAGCTTGAAGTGCTGTACCAGCGCTACAGCATGGACTCCAACCCCACCAGAGGAGTCCTGGAGAGCATCGCGCGCGACGTCGGCCTCAAAAGACGCGTGGTTCAGGTATTTTATTTGCAGTTTGTCCTAAAAAAACTAAAATGTAAATACAGAATAAATTAATTAACAGACCACTGCACATTAAAAAATATAATATTAGAAATATACTGTAAATGTTAATGATAATAAAATTAGTATATTAAATACAATTTATAAAAGAAAATTATAAATAGTTAAACTAGTGCAACTGCTGAAGTGGTCTCTTCATTTATTTCCAGAGCTATATATGATTTATTTACTTTATAATAATTCACTCAGTGTCAGGGTTCCCACTGGGCATGGAATTTCTGTAATATCATGGACTTTTTAAGTCTATTCCAGGAATGGAACTTCAGGGAATATGATAATTGTTTTGGGTTTACTCATGGAATATCAGGGGATTTTGTTTGCAGCCTGTACATTTAATTCAAAATTATACTGGACGTGTTATTACATTATGAGATGTCTCAACAAATCTTGAAATTTTTGGTCAGAGTGTTTGCATGTGTAGTACCTACTCAGTTTGTTTATTACTGCCATGCTGTAGTTATTACACAGACATGAAAATTCAGTTTTTTAGTCAGAGAAAATTCAGGAAATGTTACATTTGACTTGCAGCGGGATCTCTGAAGTGTGCATATGCATATCCATATCGTGGACACTTGTTCCCGCTATCTTAGGTTTGGTTTCAGAACACACGAGCCAGAGAGAGGAAGGGGCAGTTCCGTTCAACAGGACCAGGAGCCAGTTTCAGTTTTGGCCTCAACCACCTGCGATGCCCGTTCTGCAGAGCTCTCTTCAAGGTGAAGAGCGCCCTCGACGCCCACATGAGGTCCCGTCACTGGGCGGAGGCCGAGAGAGCGGGCTACAACTTGTCCATGGCCCCCGGCGGTCCGCTGGGAAGCATGGCTGCGTCCTCTCTGCTGGAGCGAGCGGGGCCGTCGGCCTCCTCCGCCAGCAGCCCGACGCCCGGCTCGCTCTTCTGCATCAAGGAGCTGCACGCGAGGCCTCCGCTAACACTGGACTGCTCGTCCACCGAGCTGACTAACCCGGACGAGGACGAGGACTACGAGGAAGACGAGGAGGATGAGTACGTGTGCGAGGAGGGCTCCAGCGTGGCCGAGCAAGGCTCCTTTAGCCCCGAGGGTTCGGTCGGTCCCGGGGCCGAGTGGGGCGAGATGCACACCCAGAGGCAGCAGCAGCAGCAGCAGCGGCAGCGCACGCAGATGAGCCACTTCCAGGTGCTCCAGCTGAGAGACTTTTACAGGAGCCACCGCACACCCAACAGGCAGGAGTGTGAGGCCCTGGGCCGAGATCTGGGACTGCCCCATCGAGTGGTGCAGGTAGGAGGTCTCTCTACTGTAGTGGAAGTACTTAAAAAACAAATGGGAAGGTACATTCCTCCACGTGTACAGACATATTTGTGTCCTGCCTGGTTTTAACCCTCGAGTTAAAGTCCGGCAGTGCAGAAATATGTTGGTTTGAATCTCCGGGGGCACTGCAGAGTGTGTTGAACCCCAATAGTCCTCCTCAGAAATCTCCTGTTCTGGGAATTTGCTATAAGACATTTTAGAAGTGCGCCTACATTCAGAATGAGCCTGTTGTTGTTCACGTTGTGAATAAAATGCCCTCGTGATCTCTTGCCGTGCTTAGGTGTGGTTCCAGAACGCCCGTGCCAAGGAGAAAAGGGCCAGGAGCGCTGGCCCCGATTGTGCAGAGAGAGAGCAGGCTGAGCTGACCACCGTGGCAGGAGAACGAGACCGAGCATAAAGAGGCAGACTCTAGGGCCTCCTCGGGCCAGTTTTATCACAGCGTTATTTTCCAAGCGCCTCATGTCGTCTCAACTCTGCCCACCCCACCCATCACCACCCTCTAAACATGGGGTCCACCTCCTTAACCTTTTAACCCTTCCACTCTGCTGCCAAAACTGTTTACCCGAAAACCCCAAAGATGCAGAGTCACAGTGGCCCAAAGAGCAGCTCTCTCAGCCTGAAGGTGGCCGAGAGAGCAAACCAAGCCCTGTCAACACAGCTTTCCACCTCCGTTTCTGTGGTTTCGTCTTCCCTGGCCTGTTTTCCCCATGTAAGAGCTCCTTCTCCCTTCACCCGTCAGACACCCGGCTTTAACCAAACACCATATTGAATTAACAACTGGATGGCAACAGAGGCCAAAGAGCATTCTCCAAGTGTGTGTGTGTGTGTGTGACCTCACAGTCCAGCTAGACCTGCTGTCTACCTCTTAGTCTGTGTGACAGACACTCAACGGGCCCTCCACTAGACAGCGCTAGTCTGCTAGCTGTGTAGCTTGTAGTGCCAGTCTCTATCGCACTGGACAAAGAAAAATGTCAAAGAGATTTTAAGTGTAAATAGATGACTCCAAAAGAAAAACCAGAACAAAGCAGAATAATAGCCCCGAGGTGGACTGAGGTATTCACAGAGCTTTTGTAACGACTGACTCAGATTCCAAAGCTCGTAACCAAAATTTTACATGTCTGTGGATTTTCTTTCTTTCAACATGTTGGTTTTCATAAACAAATTGACGGGCTGACGTCTGTACAGTGACACGGTGCGACCTGCCGCTAGCACTGCTATGCTGAGCACCAATAGACTGAGGTGGCACTGAAATGCAGCTCCACCCACCACAAGCCAATGATGTACATGTACACATTGTATGTTTCCTTTAGTGGATAACAACCCAAATAGCACAGAAAGCAAAGGCCAGTTTGTCGTTAAAGGGGCAAACTATTTTTTATAGCACTCAACCATTATACTGTATATGAAGACTTTAACCAAACTCAAATTTACATTTGTGTGTGTTTAGTAATAGTTTCTTGATATAAATCTTATTGAGGTAAACTGTCTTGCTTCAATATAATAGTGTCATTATTATGACAGCTTTGATATGTGTAGGTAAGGTGACTTACTGCCTTTCCGTCCTATTTGAATATACCAATGGCTTACCAATGTTATGTGTTTTATTGTAAAGCTTTCTATGCTCAGGTCACTAGCTCACCTTTGTTACATTTTAAATGTGGTCATACTGTTATTTTTCTGTTTTTAAAATGGAAGATATATGGTTTAACCTTAAACCAATTAAGTATTACTAGACATCTAAAAAAACACCTCTGTATTTTCAAGACCTGAGCTTTTCACCTCTGAGTAATAGATTGCCACATGAACCTTATTGAGACTAAAGTGTTTAATAGTGTGAGGGGTAAATGTACAGTATTTAGCTTTTGTATGGTTGACTCAAGACTTCATTGGATGTTTGAGACACAGTTCCCTTTTCTACTGACAGATGGGGATCTTCTGCGCAACGTTGAGGAAATCTTTGGATGTTATTGATGTTATTTTTGTACAATTTCAAAGTTAGGTTTTTCCGTTCTCCTGCCCTTTCTTTTTCCCTCTTGTTCCCACACACCTCCATTTTTATTTTCTTTGCAACCAATACTTTCTAACTGTAATAATGAAATATAACAATAATAGCTAAACAATAATTAATGCTTTAAGACAAAAATCCAAAGACGTGATAATACTTTAACAATATGAACTACAAGAAAGCGCTACTGTTTACGTGACGATGTATTGCTGTTTTTAAAGAAGCAAGGAGTCCCTATATCTAAGCTACTGTTTTCTGCCTCTCAATAAGCACACTGGAAACTGTAACCAAAACCCCAAACTAGAGCCATGGCAGTCTGTAATATAGCGGTTAAAAGGTTTTACTTCTCTCAAGAAATGTCAGTTTATTTATTATTTTCCTTTTGTTTTTAATTTTAAAACCATAGTGTTCCAGCCCTTAAGGATGTCCAGTTTGCTGCTAATGTACTGTAGTTTCTAACAATACTGTAGAATGATGCATGCTCTGATTGCTTTATCACTAGGCTTTAATGACTACAAACTGTAATGAAACCTATGACGCTGTTGATAACTTGCTTGTGTTATTCTGTCAAAAACAAATGGGCTCAATTCCATCTAAATGTTTTTACGGTATTGTATATATTGTTTGCTATCATCCTTTGACATGATGGAATGGGTTTTCATATTCTATTAATACCACAGAAATTTTAGTTTGAAAGAGATGCTTCCAGTTTTTATTCATGGGGGGAAAAAAAAGCGCACTGCTTCGAGCAGTATTAAAGTACCGAATGTGCATTTGCTGGAATTAAGCCCCGACCCTCCCGCTGGTGTGGTGTCAGTCTTTCTGTGTTGCAATGTCTCAAGTCCATCTGTCTAGATCAGATATCTTTGTTGAGCCCACAGACTGACATCACAGCCGACGCTCCAAAGGATGTGGACTGACTAATTCTGTAATGTTTTGCTCCTAAACTAACCAATGTTTACGACAATACCAATGAGCTTTCTTCTGTACAGAAATGTGCATTCCAAATACCACAAGGCAGATTTTCTGTTAAATATATACTGATTACTTTACCATTTAATTTCTCTTGTATTCTAATGATCTTAGTGACTGTACGATGTACATATTGGGTCCTCCATGGTGCAGGGACTCCTTACTGTAGGTAAAACTATTAATTTTATTTTTCTCTGGAGATGTTGTTGCCATAGTGATGACCAAAAAGATACCTGTGATGTGCACCTGTCCTTATGTCCTGCTCCAGTGGTTTAGTGTGTCTATATTCTCCCCATTCGCCTGCTTTTCCCACTGGTGTGTGTGTGTGTGCGTGTGTGTTTCTGTTCCTCTCCTTCCCGTACTCCACTGAGCTAAATAAAGTCTGCTTCGGTGCACGCTGTGGCCTCATATCTTTCGCCCCTACAGAGACGCCATTTTGTGTGTTGGCGATTTTGTGTGTGTGTGTGTGTATGTGTGTGTATGTGTGTGAGAGAGAGAATATTGCATGCGTTTTGATATTCCAGACCGTAGGTTCTGCAGCTGTGTGGCTGGTTGTGAGGTTTGTAATGTTCACTGTGTGTTGTGTAAGGCATTTGGTGAATGGGGCCTTGACCTCCAGGGTCACTTCATTAATTACATCTGTGACATTCAGCCAGATGAGTTTCCTTTGTGACTAAATGATACGATGAATATTAACGAGCATGCTGCCGCTGCTGTTGCAGATGATGATAATGTGTTTTACAACTCTGTGAGATGAGAGGAAAATTGCACACTACAGCACATTTAGGACATGGAAATACATTTTCATATGCAACACTTCAAAGACCACAGACTGGGTTTTATTCTATGATGCAGTTTTGTGCTGAACTTATTATTTTTATAAGGAGCGTTGATTAGATGTCCCAGAGAGCAAGAATGTGTGTATATGCATCCATAAGGGCGCACAGACGGCCCAATACCTAAAGCTGTAGCCATCCAACCATCCCACAGGCATTTGTCAACAGAGAAAACACGCCAAACGGCTTCGCTCGTTGAGACTGACCGGCGTGATGCGGTGTTCTCAGAGGAGCAGCAGAGACAATGCGGAATAGAGGGCTCAAGACACCATTGCTGATATAATGATAACCGTCTTAGAAAGTCATCCTGATAAAGTGGTCCCCCCCCCTTTCTACTCCTTCTCCTCATCCTCCCCCTCTTAATCAAATGAGTACTGCAGCTGGTGGGGTTGCGGCAAAAGGGGGTACGACGGGGTGGGCTTGAGGGATGGCGTGAAATTATTGCCTGCTGGTGTATATGTGACGCTGGGGTTGAGTGGGGGGTTGGGCAGGGACAGTGTGTGTGTGTGTGTGTGTGTGTGAGTCAGGGGGGGTGGGGGTGTAATGTCATTGCCTGCTGGTGTAGGCCTATCTGTAGTGGGGGGCTCATTTAGATTTAGATTGGTTATGTGAGGAGAGAGCTGAAAGGCCAGCTCATGTTTATGCATGAATCCCAAAGCGTACTGCTGTGGTGGAGCCTTGAGTTAAAGAGACAGCGCTGAAATACATGCTCACATTAAAACACAGCTCTGCTTCACTGGATAAGACATCAGTTGAGGCAACACTGTCTGCTAGCAGATGCATTTCCATCATTATGCACGCATGTTTTTTGTGTGTGTGTGCCTACTTCTGCCGATAACGTGCCTATAGGGTGTTATCCCGATCTATGATCCACGTCACAATCGTTTTCTAGATGCGTCTTATTCCTCCACGCAATTGTTTTCTCAATTTTTGATACAAACATTTCAGCCGGGACACTGATTTGCTCACGGCTTGTTTGTTATCTACTGCAGCAGTGCTTAGTGTGACACACATTACGTTCACTCACTCACACACACAGGGAACAATCAGTAAATGTCTTCGAAGGAGAGTTTGTTCAGCACTTCATCAGGTATAAAGTGGTTTTTATTTGGAGATGTGGTCCCTATCCATCTTTTAAATTACTTTTTAATGGTCGTCACACCATCCTAATCAATCATAAGGCAGAGATAGTTTGCAAGCGCTAAATACACTCTATTTAAAATGTCCCCATTCAGCAGCCAAAAAAAAAAGAGAAAAGAACTGACACTGAGCACGTCAGTACAATATCTTGACGGAAGTGTGTGAAGATATTAGCATCAGAAAGCATCAGAAATGCATCTTGTGAGCAGCACTGACTAAATTTAGCAAGTGTGTGACTATTGTCCCGGTGCCACACACATCCCGTGGAATGAATGCACTCATAGGCATACTACAATATATAAATATAAATATATAAATATGTGTTTTAAGATTTTTGGCCATTCTTTGGTGTCTGCGTTTATACTTTACAATTCTGTTTTGTAACCCCCCCCCCCCTTCCTCTTTACATCTATAATGAGATACAAAAACACATCAGCAGGACAGTGCCTACGCCACACGTCCCTGTGTGAATATTACTCAGTTATTAGCTGGATTATGTTAATCTTTACACTTTCTGCCCACAGACAACAGACTCCCCGTGATATGGGGGTTGGTCACGGCAGTAAGCGTGTTTTGTGCTGAGTGTCTCTTTGTGTGTGTGTGTGTGTGTGTTGGAGTGATTGTCATGTTGTCAAACCGATCTGCATGTGAAAGGACGGCCTAATTACATCACTTATGCAAACGAGAAACATGCGTGTGCACACACGCGCGCATATACACACACACACACACACACACAATGAGAGCAGGCTTACCACTAAGGTCAATAAGACAAAGTGAGCTATCCTCTTACTGACTAGCAGAGAATGGTATCACCACCTGTCAGAGACAGGGCTTGATTCACTGCTCTAAAGTCACAATGGATGTTTTGATAATCAGCATCAGATAAATTAAAAGCGGGGGGTCAAGTTCAGGGTGGACTAAAGCACTCAGAATGTTATTGGAAATTGCTCCACCACATATTATCTGATTAGTCTTTTCTTCTGAGAGAAAAATTGATAGTATCCTTGGTGGTATGATTGATTGAGTCTGACACATTTTAATTATGCCCAAATTAAATGAATCGGCTGGCAGACTATAAAACATTGCTGGGTTAAACGAGCCCCTTGCCTCAACCAATCCCATTTTGGCTGCCCGCGCCAAATAACCTCTCTCTGTTTAATGATATGCAAATTAATTTGCATGAACCCCGTGATCCCATGTGATGATTAAACTGAGATGACATTAGCTGCCGCGCTGCCACACCGTCAGTGCTTCAGTCCATCCCACAGTATATGTCCTGTCCGTATTCACGGGCCGTAGCTGATATTTAGGTGCTCATCACCACTATTCCCACACAGCTGCACCATACGCCAGGGGAGCGCTCGTGGTTTCAGAACGGTGTCTGGTGGATGGGTGGTGCTGGCCGGCGACACATGGAAACCCACACAGCGGACAGTGGCGTCCGCAGCGCATCAGTGCCGTCCCCGTGGCAGGCCGTGCATGTTCTGGTGACCGCTTCCAGAGCTCCCCTACCCCCACCGTGCCACGGCGGTCTGGAGCCAGCTCCACCTCCGCAGTCGTTTATTGTACCCCATTTGCATAATGAAGCCCGGGCTTAATTAAGATCCCACTGGAGTCTGGAGCCAAAGATGAAGGAGTGAAGGACGAGGAGGGGGTGGGAAAAACCAGGCGGAGATGTGATGTGTGCGTGTGTGTGTGTGTGTGTGTGTGTGTTGGAGGGAGGGGTTGGGATACAGCGTTCCTCAGCTTATCCACACACGTCCAAACAGGAGGCGCAATTTAGGGGGGGAGAGAAAAGCAGTGACGAGTGATTAAATCCCTAATTATGATCGGCTGTTGGAATTAGCGCGCGGCTGTTAATTAGCCGCAGATGAGATGCCCAGACAGCCGCCCACCCCTGGCGGCTGCAGCATCCCCCCTGACTGGCAGAAGGGGAAACACAGTCTGACACCCCAGACGTGGTGCCAACACGTACCGCCCTTCAACAGAGACGGCAGCCTGGGAGGGTATCCCTTTAAGGATATCCCAGGTGTGCCAGTATGTGAAGACTGCTCTCCATCATCGCAGTAAACCTCGTATCCCACTGTTCTCCGTTAGGCAGTAAAAGCCCTGTTTCCTCTTTTTAATTATCCTCCATTCATTTATGGTGTTATTCCCCCATCTCCGCTGTCCTCCTCTCGCCGTAGAACTGCATGTTTCTTGCTTTGTAGGTGGCTAGGTGACTCCTTTCTGTGGTTGGCACTGAGCAGGGTTGGCACCAAGATATTTGTCTGATCCTTTCACCGTGGTAGCGTTCACGTTGCCGGTTGCTGCCCCGTGCTTCTGTTTGTGTCCGCTGTTCGGAAGCTTTTGGGCTGCATCTGTTGGCGCCCGGAGAGTGTCTGTTTGTTTGCGCTTGGCACGATGCCATCTCTGTTTCTGGTCGTTCCCTTGAGGGGATGCCATCGCGGAAAATCTTGTAGGCATCTGCAGTCGTATGCTCACCGTATGGAGGCTTCTGGCTGCCAAGGCTTCCATTATGTTGGCTTGGCATTGTGCCATCTTTCTCCCTGTGCCATCCCCGAAAAGATGCCATCACTGAATCGCTGGCAAACGTTGCCCGGGCACCCGCTTGTTGGCTTTGTCCGTGCAAACAAACGGCAATTAGCGGCAAATTCTTCAAGGTGAGTCCCCTTGTCTCGGCGTGTGAGACATTCTCCGCAGACCTTTTGATCGCTCCGGGTATGCCACGACTGCAGGCTGGCATGGTGCCCATTGGCACGCTCAAAGCAGTCGCTGAAATTAAAAAGGGAAGGCTGAAGAGGGTCAAAACACACAGAACGTTCACGACCGCCATCATTCCTGCTGTGATCAAGGGCCAACAAAAAATGTACCCAATATTTGCTGATATCCTCCATTTTCTTGTGCTGCCTCCTCCCTCTCGTCATGTGAGTCATCATCCTGGCATCTCTCTCACGCCCATGCTGTGCTATCTTCCGTCTCCTGGCTTCATGTCTTCATATACTACACCCCTGGTTGTCCTAAGCCACTGTGTGCTGTGCCAAGGTGGCAGTACGATGGTCTGGTCTCTGTTCCTCCTCTAGTCTTATCCCCTTCACCCCTTTGCCCATGCCCGCCCCGCTCAAGTCCTGACTGGATGGCACTGTGCCAACCTGCCACCGCCATCCCTCTTATTTGTAGCTCATCTCTCTATCGCCCTTCCCCCTGTCTATATATCTCCATCCCTCTTTTTCCCTCATTTCATTCATCCTGTATCTGAAACACTCATCTGCCTTCGTGCCTGTAATGCCACGCACATAGTCTGTACCCTGTGTACATTGGCGTGTGTGCGTGTACAAATGTCGACATTAAATGTCTTCACTGTGTCTTTTGCGTCTTGTGGGAGACCCAGTTGGCACCTGAAGGAATGTTGTGCCCACACCACAGGTAATTACAGAGATCCGCTGTTCCGTATTCCACAGAGACGAGACGAGACGGAGAAAGGGAGCCCTTTAGTTTGGAGAAAGCTTGTGTTGTTTTAATTAACCATCACCAACCCCCACGTCTGCCTCACGCTGGTTTAACTTGCTCCTACACGGAAAGTACAATTATTTGATAAATCTGATTAAAAATAAAAATGCAAGCGTACCATAAACTCCCACGCAATTTATTTTCTCCTTTCATTAAATGTAAGCTATGCTGCTGCTAGAGCTATTAAGCAAATATTCTCATTAGTACACAACACATAATGAATATGTAAATGGTGTGTGTAATTTATGCATGGTGTGGGGTACTTCTTCTCTTTTCAATCATCCATTGTATTCACTCTATTTGTACCGTTGTTCTGTAAATCCTCAATCTTCCGCCATTTCCCTTCTTCTCTTTACCCCACATTGAGTGAATTACTCCATAGGGGATTTATTGTTCTACCCTTTTGCTCTACATCTGCCACATTTTACACACCTTTCCGTGCTTTTAACCATTCTCCAGTTCCCTCTCTCTTTTGGGTCTCTGCTCACAGTCTCTCCCTTAAAAAGCCTCGCAGTGATGCATTGAACCACCAACTGAGCGTTTGAACGTGGTGTTTTTTCTTGGAATATGAACATTTAATAATATTTCCACCCTATTTCTATATCTGCATGCCTGTATGTGTGTGAGTGTGTGTGTGTGTTTTGTTCTCCATGTATGGAAAGTGTGCTAAACTGACGCGTGCCCATACAGACTGTCGAGGAGGCCAGCTCGAGTCTAGGACAAACACCTATAATACTCTGGCTCCCCTGGCAATCACCATAGCAACACATCGCGGTAGCCACGTGAGTTGCATAGTAAGGGTAAGAACACGGACCATCTAGCTGCCTGCAGCGATGAATCAGAGTCAATAACATAACAGTTCAAATGCCAGACTAAATCTCTGATTCTAGTCAGCACCGCCATTTGGGTCTGCCAATACATTCCAATCTCTCACACACACATACGCACACACACATTTTCTCTGTCTATCCAGACCTAACAGGTGCTGAGGAGCCACAGTCAATGATTGTAATGAGCTATCGATCACCGTGGGAAAACAGAAGGACAGAGAGGGATGAGAGAGGTAGTGGGAACCAGAGGACACGCACGCACGCACGCGCACACACACACGCGCTAACAACAGAAGGTGGTGAAAACACGCTGGATGAACAAATTGGAGACAAGCTAGCCAAGACAGAGTGTCAATATTTCCTTTAATCAGCTCCTCATCTGCTATTGTCTGCGCCATGTAGAATTAATGTTTGCAATATGGTTACTCCACATCAGGTCTGAATGAACCCTTCCCCTTAATGCAAAAGGCTTGTGTGTGTGTGTGTGTGTGTGTGTGTGTGTGTGTGTGTGTGTGTGTTTGTGGAAGGGGTGGCGGCAGATGTGAAGATTTGCTGAACAGCTCAAGATGACCGTGCAGACATGGCCGCCGTGACCGAGCCCAGATGCCAGTGAATGGCGCTGACATTGTGTCTTTATTTCCCTCTCCTCCATGTGCATGAGGGGAGGAGGCAGACAGCTTTCGGGAAGGAAGGGGGAGGTGTGTGTGTGTGTGTGTGTGTGTGTGTGTGTCGGCTGGCGTTACAGATAATGAAATGCAGCAGGGAACAAAGAGCTGGAGGCCCCTATTCTCTGCTGCAGCTTTATTTTCCCTCACGTCAGTCTATGATTCTTCCAAACCCTCTTTCTTGTGTGTGTGCGTGTGTGTGTGTGTGTCATCCTCCCCTCCTCTTCCTGTTAGTATTCTGCATGGCAGATCCTCCTAATGTAATAACTCTGTCTGCATGTCTAATTTACAGCAGGAGAGAGTAAATAGCCTGTGGTTAATTACAGTAGCCTACGTGTGTGTGTGTGTGTGTGTGTGTGCGCGCGCGCGCTCGTGTTTGCATCTGTGTGCGTGTGTCTGTGCACGTGTCAACATGTGCGTAGGTGTGTCAGAATGATTTATGAGTTGCAAATAGCTACACCAGTGGCCCGTTTCTCCTCACTTAGTTTTTAATCTGTCTTTCCATTAATTTTCCTGGAAGACGTTATTATGGTTTTTATAACGGCGCGCGCGGGCCGAGCGAGCGTGCGTGCGCGTGGGCGTTAACGAGGAATTGCTGTGGACATTCTGTTAAGGATACGTGGGCACCTCAGGGGTGCGTCCCGTGCCGTCTCCCTTCCCGACCCCCATTTCCTGTCGTCTTTTTTCCCTTTCCTGTCTCTCTCCACTCACGTCCTCCATTGAGAGCTACAGTGAACACAGACGTTTATTGACAGTACACGGTAGAACATGGAAACAGCGGGTCAATCCGTTTAGCCCAAGGGCCGATACACCAATTCACCAATTTGTCAGTGTTAGTTTGAGAGAGAAAAGCAGCTAATCTCTCCTCTCTGCTCTCTATTGATCACACACTTAGAGTCCACTTCTCTGTCTAAACACTATTGATTCCCTCTTACTCACTCTCTCCCTCTCTCTCTGTCTTCCTCTCCTCACATACCACCACAGCTCTCATCACATCATTCCTTTAAATAGTAGCCTACTTTTCAGTCAGCCTAAACATATACAAAACACAAGATGAAGTAATCTAACCATCTATCTATATATATTTAAAATGTGGTAGGCTATAAATCAAAATGTTAAGATTTTGCTCTGCGCTAACATTCAAAAACTGAGGTAGACCTACAGTATAACACTGTGGTGTTATATACATACTTTGTGTAAAAGGCCTATTAGTCTAATGCATTATTTTCAACGCTTAACTTTGCATGTACACTTCACTGATTTCACCATTTCCAATTGTTTTCATTATGACATTATAACTAGAAAAGGCAAACCTGAAAACGTAAAAATGTAGGCTAGCCTATATGATTGCTTAAATAGAAAATTATTGTGTTGAGCTACCATTAGCCTACCAACATAAAGATTATATAGAACTTGTCTACCACCTACTGGTGAAACTAAATAATTACAAACCAGTAGGCTAGCAGAAGCCGAACTATTTAAATAGATAAATGTATATGTGGCCAGCAGGTAGCTCTGCGGTGTTAATCCTCACTCTCCGACACCTCATTGGACGCTCTGGCGACGCAGGTCAGGGCCCATGGGTTTTTGGCCTGCCTTAGGAGCGTCCGCTCTCTGCGTGGGAGATCGGGGTTCGATTCCCCGAGGGGGGCGGACGATATGCGTCATATATATATTTATATAATACGCTTTATTTACAGTATTTACTTGATAATTTCTGGGAAATGGAAGCCCCCCCCCCCTCATCTCTTGACTTGACAATCCTCATCTTTAGTTGACAATATATCTGATAGTCTATGACAAAGATCTTCAACAGGGAGTTCTCAGAATTACTTCAGGGGGTCCGCCAAATTATTTGATCCCAAAGTTTGTCTTCCAACAATTTAAATGTCGAAAAATATACTTCAATTACTTAGCATTGTATACAGTGAGTACACCATTACATAATAATTTTATAAATGGCAATATGGTCCACCCTAACCATTATTGTTGGCCCGGGCCGGTTTAATACATACATGTAATAAGGGGTCCCACTGCCGTGTTTCTACGAGCTAAGTGGTCATTGGCCTGAAAAACATCGAAAACCTATTGCTTATGATATGTCCCTATCTCAGCCAGTGCTGAAATACAAACAACAAACCCTGCTGCTATAAGACAGATGACTGCTCGGTGAGAAATTATTTTTCGTTTATGTCTCTCCATCCTGGGACACCAAAATAAATAAGCAATTTCCATCACCGAATCACCACGTGTCTACAGCGAATATAAGCTATAGGGTATGTGAAATCCACCTGTAGTCTACTTACTTGTTCACCTGGGCTTCACAATAAATTAATGTCAGGGACAATATTATAGGACTATAGAGTGCACCTAGGCTTAACTATTTAGGATTTGCTTTTAAATCAATTAATGCTTGTGTTGGGTTGCGCTTCCGCTGGGCACCCATTTGAAAAACATACAATCCCAGTTGCAAAACTACAGTACGGAAAATGTGAAGAAAAAAAGGTTTCATTGATGATTTGTTTTCTGAAAATGTAAACTTACACTCTCTAAAAAAATACATATTTTGTTTGCAACAGCTCCAAAACCATGTGCCCTTGATCACAATTACTTCAAAAGGACGACTTCAGTGCCCAAAAACTCAAGTGTAATAAAGGAAGTACAATATAATTGCCAGAATTTGTTTTTATTAGCATTTCAATACTGTCTCAACTTTTTTGGAAATGTGTGGTTGTATTTGCAGTTTCCTTTCCTAAAGCTGAACATTGAAAACATGTGACCACAGTAAGAGAAAGCCAGTTTATTTTCAACATTAAAGGTATACTTGCTCACATTATTGAAATCAAATGATTTTGAACAAAACAATTGACAATACAGATGATTTACCTTATACAAGTCCACATTTAGGATAAAAGGGATGCAACTGTATTCATATATTGTCAAAATATTTACGGCCATTGAGTAGTACCAAAACTAGGCACAAATGGTCTATAAATAGTATAAAGCCTAATCATGGCTGAACCCTACCTGGCATCTTCAAATGTCTTAATCTGTTTTTCATAACAAAATATACAAATTACTGTATGTTAATATTCTTTACTTTATCGATACCATCAATTTAATTAATACAAATGCAATGTCTTATTTGAATCTTCATTGGATCTGATTGGACACTGATTGATGTTTCTTAGAAGAAAAAAAAAAAGTAAAAAGAAAATTGCTCAGCTAGGTTTGTACTTGGTTGTTATACAGATAGCCTGATAACAACACCATTAACCTATAACATGGAGCAATGAAAGGTGGCACCTATAATATGAAACATCACTAAGATCCATTTCGACCAGCATCATAAATGTATTTGCACCACAACTGAACCCAGTGGAATAATGTTAATAAAATATAGCAAATAGCTTATCCTGTATGCATGTGGACACAGAGGTAAGAAAACTATACAGTCAAGGGTTTAACATTACAGCAAAGTGCTTTTGTAATTCTCACATTTCCCCCCCACTCTATAAGAGGCAGTCTTAACATCAAATGTTTGCACACATCATGCACTTTTGACTGTGATTAACAGTTTAGAGGTCTTTAAGCCATAAAATAACAGTTGTCGTGGTTTCCTAACTTTCATTGCTCTAGAACACTGGCAGATCAACCGTCTTGAGCTCCATGGCTTGGTGTGCTGTCATGGTTGACAGGCATACATCACCTGCCTCTGCCAGTGATGGCTAACAGGAGAGGTGCAACATAGCACGTATTTAGTCCTCGATGGAGTGGATATATCTCTCATATGCCTTCTCATCCATGAGGGTGTCAAGCTCCGCAGGTTTAGCAATTGTCATCTTTATCAGCCACCCTGTATAAAATACGTTTGAAGTTAGTTAAAAAGGTGCAGTATACAACATTTTAAACAATAAAGCATATATGCAAGATATGAGAGTCATTGTGTTCTGAACAGATATTTGTGTCACTCTCCCCTGCTCTGTGCGCATTGTAGCCCAAGCTCCTGTTCTTCGTTTAGATTGCTGGCAGGAGCATGTTAGTGCATGTGTGTGGCCCACTGAGTATTTTCTTTGGTCTGAGATGCTGATACACTTAGTGTAACATAAGTGGCAGCTGTAGGTAGTCGTTTACCTGTTCAGTAGGAAAATATCCAGTCGTTAATCATTCTGAAGCTCCTTCAACTCCCTCAGTTCTCGTCACTACTGAAAAGCTACTCTTTGCAGTCGCCGACAATACAATACACCAATGGTTTTAGCCCTGGTTTAGCCTGATTATAGTAGATTTAGGAAGGAGGCCCTGATTGTTACAGAAATGTGACAAATTGGGAAAACCTAACCCTGCGATCAGGATGGTGTAACATTTGCTAAAAGAGCAGTGGACTGAACAGCAGGTCACAAAACAGGAAGAAGTTGGGCTGTCCATATAGGCTGTGAGTTGAACAATGCTCACATGGCTGACAACAACTAAGCAATTGTGTTTTACTGCGTTAGATAGTTGTGTTTCAACAGTACAGGTGCACAAAATGATGGTAGAACCAGCGTGGCCCAAGAACCACTTCTGTCTGCATAGCAATATGGCCGTAATGGCTGTGTCAGCATATTAGATTTCAGAACATGCATTTCATTTCAGAATGAGCTGGCATAGATTTAAAATGGAAAGATGGAACAAAAGCAACATTTGGTAATGGTACGAAATAGTGATGACTTATACTCAAATAAATACTTATAAAAACACAGGTAAATATGCAGCTACACTTCATACAAGTCAATGCGCATTAGGGCTGTCGCGGCTAAATAATTTTCAATGCGTTGATTTAGGTTTGTTTAATAGCGCGGTATTATCACCATATTTTTGTTATTGTTGAGTGGTCAAGTGCGTGGCGGAGAGCCTACAAAATAGTGTGGTCTGGTGCATAAACACAATTTCTAGGCATAGTGATCTCACTCCGTAATGAGACAATTGCGCAACAGCATATCGGCTACCAGTTTAGTGCACAGGTCTCAATATATTCATCCAGTTGTGATGTATGTGCTCACAGTGGAGATGCTCTAGACAAAGTAAAACTACAATTTCAGGTTTGAGAAGAACAAAACAAAACTAGTGCATCTTATTTGCTCATCAAGTCTTAAAATAAAAGGTAATTCAAAAGGAGTACCGTCTTTGTAGCAGGACTTGTTGACCAGCCCAGGGTTATCTGCCAGTAACGTATTGACCTCTACTACTTCCCCAGTCAATGGGGAGTAGAGTTCACTAGCTGCCTTCACACTCTCAAGTGCACCAAACTCATCTGCAAAAAACAGTCTCAATTACAAAGTGCATTAGAATCAAAAGTAAATTTATAACTAACACAAAGATGGGAAAAAGTTATTTAAATGTCTTGTCTAGAATACCAGTTTATGTGTATAATGATCAGAAATGCATATTATGTGCCCTGCCCTTCATACCTTGCTGTGCCAGCTGTGTGCCCACCTCAGGCAGTCCACAATAAACTACATCTCCAAGGGCGTCCTACAAAAGCAAAGACTAAGATGTTAGTCCAGCCAGGGCAGTGGGCTTGCTTAGGTAATGTAGTAGGTGTAATCGTGTGCTCACAACATGCGCACGCAGCCATACCTGTGCGAAGTTACTGATACCCACGATTCCTACCCCCCCACCGTCTTCTACTCTGATCCACTCATGCTTGTCTGTGAATTTCAGCGCTGTTGCAATAACATAAATACAGATTCAAAACAACAGAAAATAGCAAACGACTACCAAGTATACAGTGAACAACAGGATATAGTTAATATAACATGCAGGAAGGGGAGATTGAAAGTCTCAATGCAATAGCAACGCTCCTCCGGTGTCCTATATGTACTTCACGGCCGGAGAGCTATGCTAAGTGATGCTAGCTGTTTGTTCCACTTTAACCCAAACAGAAGCTTCGCTATTAAATACCTGAGAGTCGGACAGAAGTGGCAATAGCCCGTTTAAAATAACATTCAGTTGCCTGTCGGAATGAAGAAGGTGACAGCGGACGAATAAGCAAAGGCAAGGCAGATAAGTTGGAAGACAGGGAGCGAATTAACCCGCGCGCAGCCATTTTTGAGAGTCGCGTGTAAAACGCGTCATCGGAATTCGTCATTGAGGGCGCTTGATTTGCGGGTAGACATAATCCAGGCAGGCGAGCGGGGCGGTCCCAGTCCCCATACTCCCCAAAACGATGAAATGAACCATTTAAAAATGTGCACGCGACCAATGCCTTTACGATATCCACAGACCGAATACAATACATATTTTTATGTTGATCATGTCAGAATAATAGAAAGATCTGGCTCTTAAGCGGGCAATTTTGTATTTTGAGAGGTGTAACTGTACGGTATGTAACCTATATACAAGTTTACCTTGACACAAACGTGTGCATTGTATGTAAAAATAAACATGATTTTAGTAGGCTAATAACGATGACCAGAGCATAGCAGACAACATGTTGGATGTTTAAGTTACCAAATGTATCATGTTTATACTTTATTTCTCCTTTAGGTCCCATTGCATGGGACAAGCACCCAGAATGTTCTAGAAGTCTTATGATTACAAGACTAAACATTAATGTTTGCTAAACATTAGTATGTTTTGTAATTACAATTGTAGAATTATATGCATCCTGGAAGTCATTTGGTTGTAAACAAACCCATGGACAACACTAAAAACAAAACACTAATAATAATATAGATTATGTTAAATTACATTTATTTAAAAAAAGACATTGAATTTTAGAGGCAGTAAGAAGAGAATTATTCTATATATAATTGGTATTTATGCCAGGTTGCTAGCACCACAACATACTGATCTTTCCCAAATAACAACCACTTTTATAACTCAGTAATTTATATGAATCAATTTGTTTAATTCTGAAATCAATGGGCTATTTGAAAAGTATCTTGATTAGCTGTACATGGCAAATTATTTTTGTAGGACAAAATGGACACTTTAACACAGGTTTGTCTTGTCAAAGAATGGCTATTGGTATCATAAACAATATAATAGCTAGAATTGTATGAGCCTTGTTCAGGAGACACACACAGAGTTTCTAGCTGAGGTGATACACTATCTCCGATTATACTATATGGATCAACTGAATCAGTTCATGAAACACATTATGGCCCAAACCATTACAGTCAATCACCAGCATAGCAAAACTTAAATTACTTATATATAATTACATGTTTATACATACAAAAACATAATAATAATAATAATATATAAAGCAAGTTCAATAACATACCTGGGATTTCTAGTATTGCAATAGCAGAGGAAATGGCATGTGGTGAACTAATAATAATAAAAATAAAAAAGGAAAGGCAAACTGCATGTTTTATACAACCAAACACATCTGTTATTCTGTTCCATCTGCACAAACTACGGTGTAAAACAAAGTAAGATGTGGAACGACCATTAGTCTGCTCATTTACACCTGGGCTAAAAGCTAACTAACATAAATAACAAGGGCACATCGTTTTGGCCTACACAAATACAAAGTTTCAAGAGTCCATCCAGTGTCCACTTTCTTAATGGATTATGAAGATGAAATGATGATGACAACAACAACAACAATAAACAAAAGGATAGCCCTTCCACGGAGGGTGGAGTGGGTAGAAATAATGTTTGGTTGTTTATCCCAGTCAGACCTTACCACGGGATGCTGGCTTGCGCTTGACATAACATGTCCAGGTTTGAAATCCCTCCTATGGAGCGGTGATGTGTAAACCTGGGTGAGTGCGAGGTCAATACTGGTGGTCCATGGCAAGCAGACAGAGGGGCCCTTAAGTTTTTAGGAAGTCTTTCTCCTCATTACAGGAAGAAACAGCTGGCTTTTGGGAAAACCAGGAAGTTAATCTTGGACTATGGTCAGGTCACCGCCGTGTGCCATAGACAAAATACATCCTCTCTCTCTCTCTCTCTCACACACACACACAATCCTGACAACTCAGTGCCCCTGATTACACCTACACACAGCCAGACCCGCTGGGCACCCCCCATGGGCCTTTAGGTGGTTCGTTCATCTCCATCCGCCTCCTGCTTGGTTCTCCTCAGGTTGCTCTTCATCTTGACAAATTCAGGG
This sequence comes from Forbesichthys papilliferus, assembly GCA_025399855.1. NCBI lineage: Eukaryota > Metazoa > Chordata > Actinopteri > Percopsiformes > Amblyopsidae > Forbesichthys > Forbesichthys papilliferus. The sequence goes on from JAODOY010000021.1 coordinate 2,863,575, forward strand.
GTGTTCTCTTGCTCCTCCTCGTTCTTCTGCTGCTCCAGCTCCAACTGGGAGAATACAAACATGATACGCTAATGATGTTCCAGGTCTATTTTCCAGTATATACAAAATGGCTGCTTACTTTTTCATATTCACCTGCTCTAATTTCTGTTGTCTTTTCATCAGCTCTATCTCCAGGTCACTCCTCTTCTTGTGAGCGTCCTGCTCCTCTTTCTGGGCCTTGAGCACCTGCTCCCGTTTCCTTTTTTCCAGAACCTTCTGGAGCTCAGGTTTGTTCTGTGGAGCCAGACCCCTGTTAGGGGACAATCAGTGAAGAAGCATGTTAAAAACAAAGGCCATACCAACCACACCACACTTACGTTCCCTGCAGAAGGGAGGTGACACTGGACAGGGATGTGTAAATGGATTGACTGAATAAAAACATAAAAAAGGCAGTTGACTACTGATAAATATCTGCAGTCCTGTCAATTTGGTTCTCTGAGAACATACAAAGTAATATGAACACAAACTCACTACTCTAACATAATAGCAAAATTACATTTCTCAGCAACACCCTGATATTAAATAGAACACAGTACAAAAGTACAAAAAAAGCCAAAGGAAAAATAGCATGACCATTAAATTTACTTTAGTTTATTACCAGAAGGTGGTGCTAAAACAAAGAGAAAATAGAGCCTCCATAAAAGAAAAAAAATAATGTTTTGTGTGTGTGTACATACACAATATGTATGTATGTGTGTATGTGTATACATATATACACATATATACATATATATATAAACATATATATACACACACATACATACACACATACATACATACATACATACATACATACATATAT
>JAODOY010000021.1:2864515-2904857 GCA_025399855.1 Forbesichthys papilliferus
TTATAGAAATGTAGTTAATCTGATCATTCTTAAATACACCTCACCTTGGCTTCTTACTTTCATTAGAGTCAATACTTTAATATTTAAACTAAAATGTGTATAATAATGTTACATGCTAGGTTATGTAACAACATGGGGCAATGGATTAATATTTATCATGCTCCCTTTTCTAATAGGCAAAGGAGTGGCTTTGCCTTAATTGCCAAATGCAGAGAGCACTTGGAGCATCGGAACCTCCAGGCCTTCCAATGATGAAACCTCTACCATTCCCAAATAAAGAGGCTTCCACACCTATCCTACAGAAGCAAGATATACCAGTACCAGATACAACACATGAAGAGGCTTCTGAACCAGTCTACTCCAAGAAGGAACCTACCGTCAATGAAAAAGAAATCCTTGCTTCTCCAAAGAAGCAAGCTACACCACCGGGTACTTCCTTGACTAACAAAACCGTACCATCCACTATTCCAAAAAGTGATGATGCTCCTATTTTACAACAGCAGAAATCCACCCATCCAGACCAAAGCCAGCATATTTCTGGGGTGACAACAAAAGAGCTCTCAGGGATACCCCATGAAATGCCTTCAAAATCTCCTATTAAGTCTCCTTTCACAAGCGCTCAGCCCGAAAAACAGGAGTCTGGAGGATTATTTGGTCTGGGTGGCCCTAAAACACAGCCTACACCTTCAAAGCCGACAGCATCAGTAACAGGGAAGATGTTTGGCTTTGGTTCCTCTATATTCAGCTCTGCATCTACATTAATATCAGCTGTTCAGGATGAGACCAAAACTACACCCCCGACTCCTCGAAAGATGTCCACACCACAAATCTCTCCTAAAGTGACTCCACCAGTGTCACCAAAGTTGCCCCCTGCCAAGATGACCAAGCCAGTTGTACCACAGAAACAAGATGAGGATAAGAAGACAGACCAATATAAACATATCACGCCTGCACAATCAGTAGAATCCAAAGCTGAAAAGGCTTCACCTGACCCTCCAAAGGCAGCTACAGCCCCTTCAGAGCATACTAAAATAGATCAGTCAACCTGCCCCCTTTGTAAGGTGGAACTCAACATGGGTTCTAAGGATCCTCCCAACTACAACACCTGTACAGAATGCAAGAACATTGTTTGTAACCTTTGTGGATTTAACCCAATGCCACACGCATTAGCGGTAAGTAACAACAGATATTTTGATATGACTTATGTCTTTAACCAATAGTTTTGTGTTGTTGTTGATATATTTTAATTAAATAACTACACTTGAACTGCTTATATTGGTTATTTAATTATACATTGCAACCATATTTCAGGTTAAGGAGTGGCTTTGTCTTAACTGCCAGATGCAGAGAGCCCTGGGTGCATCTGAGCTCCCAGGACCTCCAGTGATGAAACCACAGCCAGCCCCAAGCAAAGTTATCACCACTGCTGTTTTTCAGCCAAAGGATGCTCCATCATTAGACCAACCCATAAAGGGGAAGACTGTACAATCTACAGCACCCCATGATGTTGTACTCTGTCCAGCTTCAGACAAAAACGAAAATAAACAAGTAACCAGTCTTTCCCAGAAGAAACAGGTCCTGCCTAGGGAACCTAAAGACAAGCCAGAACAGCAGCCTGTGGCAAAACCTGCTGAGGTTCAGCCTACACAAAGTCCAAAACTACATCTGAAGACGGGTCCTCCCAAGCAGGATGCTGGAAAACAATCACAACAGCTTCCAAAAGTAGAGACCCTACCTTCAAAATCTGTACCACCACAGCCTCAATCTGTCAAACAGGAGTCTGGAGGTATTTTTGGATTTAGTGGTTTTAAAACACAACCTGCTCCCACTGAAAAGCCTACAGAGTCAGTTACTGGGAAGATGTTTGGATTTGGATCCTCCATCTTCAGCTCTGCATCCACTTTGATAGCTTCTACTACACCGCCTACTCCTCGAAAGATGTCGCCGCAGAGCTCTCCCAAATCCACCCCACCAGTGTCTCCTAAAATTCCCTCGGGGAAGGAAACTCAACCAGCTGGTCCTCAGAATCCAGAGGATAAGACTTATATCACTCAACAGTTCAAGGTGCTTTCATCCGTACAAGATAAGGCTGACAGAGCTCCATCTGAGCCTCCAGCAGCAGCTTTGGCCTCTCTGGCTGCTCCCTTAGGAGACCAGTCTACCTGTCCGCTCTGTAAGGTAGAGCTCAACATGGGTTCTAAGGATCTGCCCAACTACAACACATGTACAGAATGCAAGAGCATTGTTTGTTACCAGTGTGGATTTAACCCAATGCCACAATCATCAGCGGTAAGTAACATAACTTCTGATATCCTTCTGAGTCTGAGATTTCTTTCGTATTTATGTTCTTGTCTATAGTTGTTTCTTCTCTCGTTTGGATTGTACATCAACAGATACATTTTTTGACAGGAATTCTTTCTAAATGACTAATAATAAGAGGCTTACATAACAGAACCACTTTCAGGTAGCAGCTGCTTGAGACCAATTAGGTTTGCCTGGATAGATCCCCCACCTCGCCCTCTTAACACAATAGCATTATAAATAGAAACATTATGACTTAGTGAAATCAATCTGCTGTACAGTTTATGTTATAGAATGAGATTACACTTGTTTAGATTTTTTGTTTAGATTTCCATAGTGTATATGAGCACATATCAGCGTGTTTACTTATCCCAAAGATATGTATATTAGACTTTAATTTACAATAGAACTGTGCACCTACGCTTTAGAATTGTTTAATTTACAAGTTTGAGACGAACCAGACACCAAGAGAGAGCAAGACAGTCTGTGTCTTGGCTGGCAGTTGTGGCTGTCCCTCCAGTGGAACAGCCTGACTGAATGTGACATTACATAATGGCTCATGAGAGGTGCGCTTCAGCAGAGCCACAGCACTGAAACTGCATTAAAGTGATTGAGGGTTGTGCAACAGCATTAGTGAGATGGGATACTGTTGCAGACTGGGACTCTAGCCAGATGCCAGACATACTGTAAGAGCTCATAATGCACCCCGTAGAGGTGAATCATGAAGTCTAACACAACACAGTATACAGCATATTCCTTTCGGCCATTTTCTACCTGACAAATCAGTGATCTATCTCTTTCAAAATTCTGCGTACAGTGTAAATTCATACTGTATATTAGAGGTATATAATGTACTACTTGTGTTCTAATTTTAATGTGGGTGCATAATAAGCATATTTGCAGTGTCCCAGCTGTGGTGGTGAATTGTATTTCTCATCTCGTTACATTTCTGTCAACAATCAGAGATCAGAGACACATATCAGATTTGCCACACGGCTCAGGCCAGCATGCACATCATTACTTAGGAACTATTACTAAGAGTTTTTACAGACTGATATGTAAAAGGGAGCAAATCCTAGAGGATGAACTTGCAAAATCAAAATGATTTTTACCAGGCAACATGCAGAGAATTCTGAAAGCACTTTTTTTTACCATATGGGTAAAAAAACACAGGCCACTTTAGTGTAATGAATGCCAGCATCTATTCATGTTTCCCCTCTGACGTTGTGCTCTAGCTGATATTATCAAAAGCCTGGGAGTGAATGTAGTTTAATATCTAGGGCACATGTGCTTTTTAACAAAAATGTCTGCCAAAGCTGTGTGCATACAGTACCAGCCTTGGTCCAAAATATAGATCACAGTTCCAATGCTTATCGTATTGTCCAACAAATAATTTTAACATTGCTGGTTGCATTTGTTATTGGAACACATAACACACAACTGCACTGTTATGTGTTGAACAGTTATTCCTGCCTTTGTCCTAAAGTATTGTCAAATATTTATGTGTTACTATGCCTGCCTTTGTCCCAAAGTATTGTCAAATATTGTATGTATAACCTGTTGGTGTTATCAGTCCTTTACCGTAGCTCCAGCTTCATCAAATTCGTATTAACTAGACCTATATACATTTGTGGACGAGCTCCACTTTAGACTGGCCAGAGGCAGACAGTTGGCATGATGATGAATAGAAGAGGCCGACCCCCTGGCACATCTAGTGATGGTGTAAAATTAGTCACTGAGGCAAGACACAGCCTGAACGCCACATCCCTATGATCTCAGTCTTGAGGGCCACTCTCTGGTAGAGTCCATGTTTACTAGCGTAATATTATTCTACATGTTTAATTCTAACAGTTTATTTAATCTCTGATACATGGTTAATGGTGGTTCTCTGCTATATTCCACTAGCCTGGCTCTGCCCACCTAAATGTTGCTCTCAGCTCATCTTTCGATTAGATTATAGTCTGGAAACTCTGTTTGCATTAGCGTTTTCACAGCCACCCTGCTGGCGGTCCAATCAGAGTGGGTTATTTGGATGCTTTCTATGTATCCCCTAACCCCATTGCTTTCAAAAGAAATTTATTTTATTTTCCATTTGCCAGATTAGAGACTGCAGGGGCTGCACTCTGTTTATTGCATATTAGTGGGTCAACATTCTCTCTTAAGAAAGGACGTGATTTATGATCAATGCTTCTCTGTAGGGTCCCTGAAAGCCAAGGATATTAGCCAGCTACAGCTGTTGCCAAAGGTGTCTGCCAAGAAATCCATAGGGAACTCACCAGAAGAACTGTTCACAGAAATACTCTTGTAGAAGACAACCTACCTTAATCAGCTTTCTAGTGTTATTAAAAGTAAATATCTAAACACCATTAAGATGTATTCAAATGTATCACCCCGAAATGCATCATTTAGCCAATGTTTGCAAATTCATTGTATGCTTAATTCTATGCCTTGGAAAGTAATACTTCCCAAGCAACATTTCCCCCTGTGTATCTGGGCGGCAAATGGGCAGTGTAAAACTTGGCAGATCCAGCCTGATGCAGTACTCCTGATGCAGTCTGTGTCAGCAGCTTAGTGTCCTTACTCCTTTCGATGTGAAGGTCTGGGAATCCAGCTCACAGGCTAATCGTGTGGAGCTGACTTTTCCACAGCTCCTCATGTATACAAAACAGATTTAACTATACAAAGGGATGTCCCAGACGTGGACAGTGGGATCATAGGGAAATGTGATATTAAGTACATTGTTGTTGATGTTTATTGACTGAGATGTTTTCTCATCATCTTGATGTCATCTTGACATTAAGTTGTGAGAAATTATAGCAGGTGTGAAAATCCCAAAATGTGACACAGAGAAGAAGTGCAGTGAATTTATACAATTCATCACGTTTCTCATCCGCATCATAGCTTTGAACATGAAAAGTATGAAAAGTATGATGCATAGCAGTCATGAGATGCAGTCTACCTTTTAATATTTATTAAACTTGATCCTGAATACAAAATCCTACACTGTAAACCATTTGATCGTGAATTAACAGTAAATTATTGGCAGCAGAGACGCCGTTTACTGTAATGTTACAGTATTTTATCTACTGTTATTTGTTTTTATGGTAATTTACGGTTTAATCCCCACACATAAGAAAAATATGTTTATTATAAATCCTCATTCATTTGTACACTTTACTTTGTAAGGCAAATCATATTAACATTTGCATTACAAAACTGACAAAATAATGCATTACCTGTCTGGGGAAAAATGTCATCAATAAAATACTACTTTAAAGGCTTTGTTGACCTAATGAGTTTAATATAACAGTACTAAATAATAAGAATATAATACTAAAATCAACACGTTCTCATTCCCAACTCGTCAAAAATTGCAGCTTGGTCAATGGCCTTTCTCGTCAATTTGCAAAGCGTTAGAAAGCCTTTGGCGTCTTAGGATGAAGACTTCAGTCATTGACTGTTACGGCAATACTATGGAGTTACCACCAGTTTATTTTTAGCTATATGGGCATGCAATCTCACGCAAGTATTAACTCCTGGTTGAGACATGGCAATTGAGACATGTTAAAATGAATTTACCAGAAATCATAAAATTAAATATTTTCAGTTATATTTAGGCTTTGTGTAGCCTACGATTTCAAATAATTAAATTTTAACATGTCTCGATTGTATATTGATTATTTATCTACAACCAGGAGCTAATTCTTGCTCAAGAGGGCCTAGTGATGAAGAGGTTTTAATTAAAGACTATTCTTGTTTATGTATTAAAGGTGGTTATTCAGTCTGGAGATAGATTGTTGTTTTGAACTTGATCAAAACAAAAACATATTTCCGTTAAATGCCATAAGGTGCCCCACACATTGAAATGCATTGCCAAGGCTAGAGTAGTGTTGTGGTTACAGCGCAGACACAAAACGGACAGTAAGTGGATTTTTGACAAGAGTAATCGCTTACTTTAAAGTTTAATTTGCTTGGTTGTGGAAGCATACATCAGCATGAATTCCATGCTGGTCCAGGCTGGTTTATACTGCTTAGTGCTGAGGTAGTGCTGGTCTAGCTGGTATATCAGCACACCAGCAACCACCATGGGATGATGGTACACCAGCAAACAGCATATGATGCCGGGGTACCAGAAAACCAGCATTCCATGCTGCTTCCAGCATGCAAAACATATCTTATGCTGGTGACCAGCAATGCTGGATTTTTTTTTTTTTGCAGGGTTGTCAGCTATTTAAACCCCATACCATCAGCTGTCCACCCACTATGAGTACTGTTGGGTAGGCCTACCTTAGCAGTTCAGCTGCTATCGTGACCCCAGTGTCCTCTTTTTTGAAAAACAAAACATGGTCTCCCTAATTAAATACCAATGCAAGTACATGTATTATACAGTAATATGTTATAGTCCACATATTTCTAGACAAAACGACTGACTGATATTATTTTCAGAGATTACATTCAATTAAGTATTTTAGTGTAGTGTGTTTTACAGCCAGCATTATTTAACAGCAGACGTCTTCATTTAAAAATAAAATGTAAACGTGTTATTAGACTGCAGCAGACATGCAAAAGTGAGAAGTCTAAAAAACACATTTTCACCTGCTTACCTGAAAAGTAAACTTGTTGACAGGTAGAGGACTGTGGACCCCAAGGGGTGACTAATCGAAGGTGGCGACGATAACCTTTAAAGGCTCAGCCTTCATTTGCATGCATACGCATTTGCACCATCAATCTGTTTTCTAATTAAAATGATCTAACAGATAACTATTACAGTATCTAAATGCGATCTGTTTCCAGGCTGGCACTTGAAAAGGTGAGATAGGAAAACCATATTTAGATGTCGAGAGAAAAGACCTATTGCTGCACTGTGCCTCAGCCATCTGGGACCAGTGCTGTTGATCTTTGGCTTACCTTTTTACAGACAGACAGACTTTTATTTTAATTCTGTATAGTGGCAGTACATATAAGAACACGTTGGCTTTTGTAAGGGAAAAATGCCATAATGCCATGTTTTAATGAGTTATGCAAATTAGACGGTGACAGTCCTGTGGTTCCTATAGCAATCTGAGAACTGCAATGTAGGCCTAATTATTTTCAGTGGACATGAATGAAAAAGCCTTTCAGGCATATACTGCTTCTTGTAGACATGCAGGTGCTGTGATGGAATTGGTTAGAGCAGAATAGTAATACATTTGGAATTGTACCAATAGAGTACACAATAACAGTACTGTTCAATATAAAAACAGTTATTGACCTTATTACTAGCCATCCCCCATATTAAGAAGAATGGTGTGTATGTCTTTCTCAAGCTCTCCTCCTCTACCAGAGGCCTGGGAGACTGAGGGTGCTGTGCAGCATCCTAGCTGTTCCTAGAACTGCAATCTTCTGGACAGAGACCACAGTAGTTGTACCTGGAATGTGGTTTTAATGGAAGTTGTTCCTTGCCCGGGAAAGGGAGCAGGTTAGGGTGTAATTTATTTCCAAGTGAATTTTGGACTCGCAAAGCCCTTTGAGACAGTAATGTGATTAAGGCTATATATATATATATATAAATTTGGGTTAACTGTTAGCTGTTCCTTCAGCCCTTGATACTTTGCAGTCCTCTTGTGCTCATTCTTACTGTTGTTGCTGTCAGTTGGGATTGCCACGTCTATCACAAGTGCCCCCTTCTGCAACCACCACTGTGTCTGGTTGGTTAGTCAATAGTTGCTTGTCAGTCTGGAACCTGAGGTCCCACATAATCTTAGCTCTGCTGTTGTGTGGTGTTTCCCATTGGGACTGGAAACCCATACTCAGCACAGATGTTCCTATACAGCCACTTGGTTATGGCTCTCAAGGTATGCCACCCCCTCTTGCATCGAACACCCTGCTGCTAGCATTTTTATGTATTGTTGTATTGGCAGCATAGTGAGTATGAGCTTCTTCGAATGCAGCTATTGCGTAAGTCTTTGAGCTCACCAGAAGTAGTAGTTAAACTACGCAGGTAGTTAAATTGACATTTAATCGCCTGATTGGCCTCAGTGATGATACATATGATGACACAGTTTATCATCTGTATGAGGTTAATCTTGATTACATCCTGCAAGCATATTCCAGGAAATGACAGGTGTATAGTGTATGTCAGGGACAATGCCACCAGTGGTCAGGTGATCTCACTAAATTATTCAAGTATGTCAGCTCATCTCATTCAGCACTAGGGGTTTATATAAACATGGGAACGACTGCCCCCGCCCCCGGGGGCGCACACCTCACTACCCAACTCGAGATAATATTTTTTTTTAATATAAATGTCTAACAGTATTTATTATACACGTCTGGATAGCCAAGCCTCTCGCCTAGCAATGTAATCTAACAACCATTGCCCAAATGTAAGCAATTTCCGAAATTAACCAGATTAAACCAAATATCGGATATAAGCGTTTGAAATTATCGCGATTTATTGCCATGATGCTCCTAAAATTTTTTTTTTTTTTTAAGTCATGTTGTGTGATTTATCGGAGATTATCTGAGAGAACAAACTTCTTTTGTTCTAACAGTGCTCTCCCCATGCCCATAGCAGCATGCCTTAGAAAGATATCTTATAAACAACGCGACACAAATTATGCCTTTAGAATTAGAAGTTGCGCTATGCGCCTTAGATGTAATGCGTTCGTTGAAAAAATCTACCCCGAATTCAGCGAACAATGTTTTTAAAACTCTAATCCAACGCTGTTTCAATAACTCGTTTCAAAACATGGGCTCCATTTTGGAAGTATGACGTCGATTTGAGACTGCGGTTCTATGGGAACTGTAGTTCTTTTATGGTGCGCTGGCGTCTTAACATGAGACTACAGTCTGCCAAAGGCTATTCGGCTCCTATAACATTACTTTCCGGTTTCTCCAGATAAAAACGAGTCATTTGAGGGGTCACATGTTTAATTTGGCCAATCACAGCTCTGGCTAAATTCAGGGGATTTCAAGTGATGTCATCGTTCGCCAAAAGACGGCTGTCAATCAATTTCTTAGTGAGAGAAAATTAAATTAGTACACTTAAACTATAGTTTAGTACATATATTAATAAAATAATAACATAAATAAGCACATTTATGAATACTTATTTATTTTTTTGAATTAGTATATAGCCAAACAATTTCAACATTTCTGACTTTCACAATAAACCCATATTTTTTTTTTTTTTTTTTTTACACAATGCCCTAATCCTTGAACATATATACTCATCAGATGTTGTATTGTAGTCATATAGTGTAAAGAAGTTGCTTATGCTTAATTTCCATAAAGTTATTAGATAAAATAGTACATTATATCAGGCGAAAATTAAAAAAAAAAGATAATTTTGCTGTATTTGAGATTAATTTACTAGGAAGCAGTGTCATCCACATGGAATATTTAACATTAATTAAAATGTCACATGGGTTATCTACATTTTAATACCAAAATAAGCTTTGTTACTTGTTCAGAACTGCATAAAACCTTATGAATGAAAGGGAATGTTTTTGCAAGGAAAAAAAAGGGAAAAAGGGCATAGTTTTGAAGAGGATTTATTAAGAACAGCACCTGACTTATATACAGTATATGTTTTTATCCAAAGTGACTTAATTATTACATTTTTAAATAACTGATGCTTACACTACAATATACAGTGTAATTTTAAAATGTGACTATATACAGTAGTTAAAATTCAATATTTTATTAATATAAATAATTTTGGCCTATATTCACTATGTTCATTTTGTTCAATGTTCTCTTTAAATCTGTTATCTGCAATTATTATTTGCCATTTTTCAAATATGAAAGCAAATTGCTTACTACAAGTCTGATCTACAAGTCTGATCTTACAGCCTGACATGATAGAGTAACATGATACTCAATGTTGTGAATCATGTCTCCATTGAGAATACGTGTTTCCATGGAGCCACACATTAGGGCAAGTACTGTTAGAACATTTATCAATTGATGCCATAAGAAGACTTTAATAGAAGCATTACTGTTAACGCTGCCTGATCTTTGTATCCGGTGGCCCTAGATACTTTGTCATGCTTTGCATAGTACAGTATTTGCAATAAAGTGACCCCTACTTGCCATTGTTAACCACAGGTACATATGTTGATCTTATCTTCCTGTTAGTCAGTTTAGTTATGTAAGGCTTGTTTCCAAGAATAGAGATGGAATCCCCAGCACAGCTGGAATGAAAATGCAAGCCCAAGCCATGATACAACAGAGGGAGTGTTATATCACTCACTACTACACACTACATATGCCCATGAAACATGATTCAGTTATATCACTGAATTAATTCTCAACCAGCATAATATTACACTATCTTGCGTATAATCATCAGGTAGTAACATGATGAAAGACATATATTTGAAAATGTATACATCTATTAATCATTTCATAGACCACAAACTATTTTGTCATGGTCCAGATGTCCTGTACTATTTGTAAAGTTTTATCAAGCATTTGATAAGAGCCCACTTGCACTAATCTTTGCTCAGTATTGGACTGATTGCTGTTACTGTGTTTTCTACCTGTCTTCTGACAATAATCTAATTTATAACATTTAGGCGATATTAAAACGCACTGGGCTGAGAGATTAAATAATCAGTCACACATATCTACCCATCCAAACATTGCTATTTCATTTAACGACGCACTCCTGCATGATCCACGCTGTTGCAACTAAAGTTAAAGCATTACACAGTAAAGGTAAAGGCTCGTTGCAAGCATGCTATTGATTTAATGTGGTTGAAGAAATTAGTTGTATTTGTGATACTAGTATAACAGTGTCTACAGTACACTACGCTACATTTTGAGAGTAGCACTAATATGATACTATTGCAGACTGTCAAAACCCAGTGCCATTTTAGTCCTGGTCCATCTCTGAAGGGTGTGTCTGTGTGTGTGTCTGTGTTCTGTGTGTGTGTGCGTTAGTGTGTGCGTTGTCATCTTTAATTTGGCGTCTTTAATTAGTATTTAAGATGTGAAAACATTGTTGTGTATGTGTGGACCATATGGTTCAAGGAGAACACATCTAAAACATTTGCACAATAGTTCACGCATACGTTAGCACTTTATAAATGTATCACCGGATATGTGTGCAATGCAACCTCCTCCTCTATCACTGGTATTCCAACTCCTCTCCCAGGCTCTGCAGAGGCAGGCGCAGTGCTGTTATTCGGTCTGGTACGAACTGTACAGGCACTGCTCTCTACTGACAGATAGCGCTTTTTTCTTCGTTTGAACTGTCCAATTTAAACGGATCTTAGATCTGATAAGAAATTATTCGGTGCAGGATTACATATAAATATAATAGGATTGCCTATAACATGTGATTACCTCTTTTGCAAGGTAAGCGTTTTTCACCTGCTACCTGACAAGTGGCTACATTCACTGCCAGCGCCAGTCCATATTTTACCATGAACAAAAATAAAATCAAAGAAATATAGAAACATGTGTTCTGGATTTCACTTTGTTATAATGCTATGCTATCTGTGCTCAGCTAACATATGTTCTCTATTGTAATATTTCCTTGCTCTCTAATACAGTAATCAAAAGCATTTTGCTTGATTAGCCTTTTGAATAACATAACATAGGCTAGTGAGTGCACTTTTGGAGTGGAAAAGAATTCACAACATTCTGTAGGGCAGTATACCTGTTTAATATTGAAATATGTTTCTTACGGTACTGTTTGTGGCAATTATTTCATATTTAACAACTGTTTCACTTTTTCATTTCCTATATGTATATTTTCCTAGTTAATTAATTTAACCTACTGTATATGTGATGTTTTGCTATATAGTATTCTAACTATATGTTATGTATATCTGCGATTACAGAAGGAATGGCTTTGTCTGAACTGCCAGACTCAGAGGGCTCTGTTGGGACATCTGGGAGGAAAAGTGTCCCACACCTCACCCACACCTGCCAAACAAGAGACCCTACTCACCCTTGTACCAACAAAGATGATAACAGCCTCTGTGTCAGTGGAACCCACAGCTGCACCGGCAGCGGCGGAGCCCCTAAAGGCAAAGCCTATAGCTGTACCTGCAAACACCGAACCCCCATTTACATCTGGCAAAATGGACATCCAGGCTACAGCATCCCTAAGCAACATACAACCAGATCTCAAGCCTTCATTTCCAAAAGAAATATCACCTGTCAAGGGGGAAACCCAGCCATCAGAAGTACCCTCAGAGAAGCCCATAACACCCACTATGGCCCATATACAAAAAACAGCAGAGACACCAAAGATTGAGGCTACAAAAACAGCAATTCCTGAAGCTTTCACAGAGGAAAATAATGAAGAGGCAGTGAAAATAGAACTACCTACGACTCACTCTGTGGCTGTGACTAAGCCCGTGGTTAAACTCTCCTCTCCTCTTACATCCGCAGAGGTTTCTACTGCTGGTGACTCTCCAGAGAGTAAACTAAGGCGTGCTGCACAAGAGGGCTGTATTACGAAGTCTGATGATGCAGAGCCAATAGAGCTATTAACAAGGTCATTTGAGGAGAAACCAAAACAACAGCAATCACAGCCTGTGGCAAATGTCGAGAAGGTCCCAATAGCTGATAGCAAAGATGTGGTTGCTACATTGGCTGAAAACGCTTTGGAAGTCATGCCCTCTCTGGAGCCTCATCCTCTAATCTCCGAGGAAATCATTGTAAGTAGCACGTGATCTTGTAGATTCATTATTTAGTCAAAGCTTTGATAAAATATCATTGTGTTACGTTAGTTAATCAATTACATAATTTAGTAGTATAAATATTCATTGAGTCATATGAAAAGTAATACTAATATCAGGCAGAATTAAATAGTTAAATCATGAGGTGGTGAACAATTCTGCTACACACAAACGTACATACATGTAGACGCAGGCAAGCCGCTGGTCTAAAACATCAACCCCACTGTTACTGTATGTCCCGCTTCTTCAGTTCCCAGGTGAATTGGTGATTATAAATTGTCAACATGTTTAAACCCTTGGCTTTAAAGGTTTTCAATGTCATTCAAAATGCACACTGAAATTTTAAATCAAAACAATTTCAGCACACAATGAATGAAATACATTGTACATTTACTATACATGTATCTTTAACTAGTAGTAAGCAGGTATCATGTGTCCTCAAATGGTCTCCATTTGAAAACAAATTATTGAAGTGTTTAAGAACCCTCCTCTTGTGTTTGAGTCAGTTTGTAGTAATTATAGGTTGTTTGTGCAGAGGAAAGTCACCAAACTATCAAGTATCTAACAATGACACCAAAACAAAAAGAAAGCAATAATAATATAATAATATTGTATCAAATGACTAAAATTATATTTCATGGGCAGCAGTGGTAGGTAGAGCAGGGCGACAGGTGATGCAGTCACTGGTTCGAACCCCTGACTCCTCACCAAGTGTCAATGTGTCCCTGAGCAAGACACCTAACCCTACAGTAACTGCTCCCAGTGGCCAGGTGGCGCTATGTATGGCATCAGTGTGTGTGTGTGTGTGCGTTAATGGGGGAATGTGAGGCTATAATGTACAGCGTTTTGAGTGGCCAGAAGGCTTCGTATAAATGTTGTCAATTTAGAAGGTTACAATTTTCATGCCAAGAAAGCAAATCGAATTTAATTTGATTGTATGACACGCAGCAAGTATGATCCCACCATGTTGTTCTATGGATCTCATGCACACAGTCTAACATTCTCACTCCCACACACAAGCACACGCAGACACATATACAATTGGGATGCACCTACCATCGGTCAAACATCGGTATCGGCCAATATTCGCCTTTTTGACCTTCACCAATGCCAGTGGCCATCTGTTGTTTCACATCAGTCTGGCTCTGGCATTGGAGAAGATCCGGTAGGTCTGTCTGGACATGGCATGAGCATGCATCAGAGGGAAAAGAGTACCATGGACATGGTGTGTTTTCAAATAAAGTTAAATAAAATGTTGGCCATTTTGGTGTATTTCATCAACATCAGTTTTGACAAAATATAGTGGTTTTGGGGAAGTATATTAACATTTCTCAATTGTTCATAGCAAAGTATATGCTGTCAATTTTGACAGCGTACAGTATGATATATATTATATATACAGTATATATTATGATAGATGAATAATAAGTTACTTAGCATAATACATTTTATTTTGTAAGATTTTGTGTTTATTTCAGTAGTTACTAATTAATTCAAATGTGTCAAATTTGACCTGCAAACACTAAAGGTTTAAACCATTTTCAAACACAAAAGGAGAGATTAATTATTAAAATATAACATTATATTTTTTTATGTTAGACCTGTTGCATTCCATGACCTGTTGTTGTTATTTTCTATTCTCTTTTTTACCGTAGAAACAAAATGAAAACAAAATGGAGTCTAACAAATTAAGAAAAGAATCCATCTCTTTTGACCAAGTCATAACCACTGAAGAAATCAAACGGGAGTACACAGTTGTGTCAGGGCTTGAGTCTGATGAAGATCAACCAGAGATATTACCCATGCCCCAAGAATGTACAGCTGTTGAGGTAGTCAGCAAAACTCCTGTAAAAGATTCAACTGAGACTAAAGCAGTGAGGAGACGTCTGAGTTTCCAAATTATGGAAGAGAGCAGTGAAAGTGAGCTTACACCCTCACCTCAAGTCCAGAGGAGGAGGTTAAAGGTGACACCTATCTCATCTAGTAGTGAAGATCTCAAAACTGAAAGTGCTGATTCCTCAGTGGAAGATGAAGAGTTTTTTCGTATGCAGATTATGGGTATGGGGGGTGAAGAAGAAGTGTCTTTTTCAGAGGATGAGAGACAGCAGACAATGAAATACAAAGAAACTGTCAAAGAGGTTGAGATAGATACTGCCTTAGCAAGAGTTCAGCCAATGTCTACAAAAAGTAGCACAGATAATAAAGATCCAAGTCCAGTCTGGGGAAACTCTCTTCCAAAGACAAATACTGCAACCACTGAAAATGCTCCTGAAACTGCACTCACGACTTTGACAAAAGCCATTCCAGCTGTAAGAATGAGACAGAGTACAGACGAAGAGGTAGAGAGCATTACTGAATCTCTGTCAAAGGGGTCATCTAGTGTCCAGGCATCTAGTTTTACTCCAGGAACTTCACCGACTTCAGCGTCATCTCTTGAAGATGATACTGACAGCAGCCCCAGTCACAAGAAAACTAGAGCAGATAAACAGCACCGGAAAGCTAAGCACAGGCAGCCAGGTCAGGCACTTCCCACCATTGAAGACTCTTCAGAGGAGGATGAGATGAGGCAAGAAGGGGACATCTCATTGGAACTGGAATCTGCAATAGATGGTGATCAGTCAGAGAAGAGGGCCAGCAAAAAGACCAGAAGAAGGGCTCCAGCAGAAGATAATTATTCTACTGAGGAGTTAAAGCCAGCCAAGTTAACAGGGCAAGCTATAGGACCATCCGGCTCTAATAACTTCACAATTGAAGAGATCATAACTGAACCAGAAGCCAGATATGCTGTCCAGAGGGGTAGCAAACCTTCACCAACAGTGATACCCTACACCAACTCTTATCCATTTGCTGTGAACAATGTGATGACAAAGCCACTAAAGAGTGCTGATGAAGCATATGAAGACATTATTCATAAAACTCAAGCTATTCCAGGGGAAAGTCCTGATATTGAACCACTTTATGGAGGAATGACAATAGAAGACTATCTTTATGAGTCCTTAGTTGAGGAACCTGAAAATGATCAAATTACAGCTCCACAAGTGAAAGCGTGTGTTGACACTAGTTCTGAAATAGCAAAGAAACTACGGTCTTCTGAGGAGGTTTATGAGGAAATGATGCAGAAGCAGACAGAACTTATGATGATAGAGCAAGAGTTTCAACAGGCCCAGACAGCTGTGGTTGAACAACAGGGGACAACATCAGAGGCCCTGGATGCAACTTCATCCCCTATTTGTGAGATATGTGTGGTGACTATCTCTAAAGAAGAGGTATTCCTTACAGAGGAAATTGATGATACTGTGGCAGGTTTTGACACACTTGGTGAAGGGCCATTTAAGAAAAAGAAACGACCAGCTCCTCCACGGCCCACTGAGCCCCCTAAACGTTCTGAGGTATCTGGGGTTCCCAGTTTTGCAAGTGGATCTATTGGCTTTGTTAGACCAATGGTTCCTCAAGATCCATCTCTTCAAAGATCACTATTCCCCATTCCAGACCTTAGGATTACACAGTGTTCATCTGGGGAGGAAGAGGATGATAGCCTTGCAGAGGAATATGGTGTTGGTATCTCATCTGACATTACTCCCAGTGATGAATCAGAGACTAAAGAGTCCAGCACTAGCCCACCATTATCTGAAATAGCTGATATGGACCTTACCAGTGTGGTTAGTGAAATTCCAGAACCTAAGCCTATTCCAGCTCCTATTTCAGCCCCAGAACTAACCACTACACCTTCCCCATTATCACCAGCATCCCCTCCTACTTCACCAGCAACCCCAGACTCTAGTTTGGCCTCCAATGCTACATCGTCCTCTTCATTCCTGGCTCAAACACCTCCTTCTTCAGACTCAACCCCTCTGTCTACACCAACACCATCATCTTCAGTTATAGCATTGCCAACAGTTGATATCTCACAATCATCAAGTGTTCCTCATGTTCTAGGCTCAAAGTCAGCTTCTA
The DNA here is from genome assembly GCA_025399855.1 of Forbesichthys papilliferus. Lineage (NCBI taxonomy): Eukaryota > Metazoa > Chordata > Actinopteri > Percopsiformes > Amblyopsidae > Forbesichthys > Forbesichthys papilliferus. The sequence goes on from JAODOY010000021.1 coordinate 2,881,450, forward strand.
CTCCAGCCACAAGTAAAAGTTCCATAACAGATTTGGTGTCTGATCCATACAAACCTCAAGCTCCAATTGTGATTTCTTCACCTGCATCTCCAACAGTTCCTGTCCAGATACCAGACCCTGTAGATGTAGTGGTTCAAATGCCAGACCTGGTCTCATCTTCATCTCAAATTTCTGCTGATGCTACAGATTCTGTGCAGGTCTCAGTACCACATCCAGCTACTGCAGTAGTTTCACCTCAATCTATATTTCAAATTGCAAGTGCACCTGTCAAAGAATCAGCATCAACTCTAGTCTCATCTCAATTGCCAGCCAACGTTTTTGCTGTCACTACCAGCCCTGCCTTTCCTCCTGTTTCAGCTGTTGTCCAAATGTCAAACTTGGTTTCTACTACTTCTGCTATATCAACCCAAACACCACTTCCAGTGTCTGCTTATGTAATTGCTCCAGTTTCAGCCCAGGCCAAAGTTGTACATTCAGTCCCTGTTCAAGCAACTACCCCAGTGAAAACTCAAGTGATGATTCTGTCTTCATGTAAACCACCCCATGTGCCGCTATCAGCTCCAGCATCAACTACAGTGGTAAAAAAGAAAGTACCACCTCCCCCTCCACCTCGATCAACTTCAGTTTTATTGTCCGAGACTCCCACTGAACCATCCCCTGTCAGGGCTATCCAACATGTCTCCCCTTCTACTACATTTGCTATTGAAACTACCGTGGCTATCTATCCAATGCAGTCAGCAGTTGTAGATATACAGCCAAGAATGGAGGACATGCAACCTGATCATGCTCTATCTCAAGTGTCAACTTCACCCAGACATAGACAAGTAGTCAGCATAATGCAGAGTGTAGAAAACAGTGCTGTGCTTGGCCATACTCCTTCCACTGCTACTTTGATACATGATAGCCAAATAGCAGCAGGTCCTGTTATTGTTAGTGTATCTCCATTTACTAATTCAACATCTGTTGTGCCCAGCATATATACACCTAAATCCACAGAAGTTAGAACAATTCCAGACACTGTAGAAATACTAATAGCCGAAACACCCCCACCCACCATTATACACAAACCAACGTTCCCTCCAAAGCAACCTATTTCTTCTGTCCCTTTCTCAGTTTCAACTGCTATGTCAGTTTCTACATCAGCTGTCGTCCAAGGCCCTATTACAGCAGGTCCTAGTCAAACAGTAAAGCCACCTCCACCAATACCACCCAAGCCTGTATCCATTCCAGTTGGACTGGTGTTCAGCCACAAACCAGGGGAAATTGTTAAACCACCTCCAATTTCAGTCACTCCCAAAGCTGCAACACTACCCAGAACCAAAGAACCTCCAAATGCTTTGTCGTTTTCTTTATCCAGACCAATAGAGTCCAAACTCAGTGCAACATCTCCCAAATCACCGCTTTCTCCTAGACATTCAAAGTCATTGCAAACATATGTAGTAATAACCCTGCCATCTGAACCTGGCTCACCTACAGAGAGTATAACAGTCCAAGCACCTGTCAGAAGAGGCTCTATTCCATCAACTAATGTTTCAGGGGTAAGAACAACACCTATAGAGCAGAAGACGCCAACTGAGACCTTCTCATCCCAGGTTATTCTAAGAACTGTATCTGTTCCTACTGTTTGGCATTCACACCCAAGAGCTGAAGTAAGATCTTTAGCAGTAGACGGTGTAACGGACCCAGTGGTGATTGCTGGTAAAACTGAAATTGTCAGAGGCAACATACCATCAGTAGTGCCACCATCTCCATCTATGTCTAATGTGATTTCTCTGTCAAGTCCAGAGACACCCATTCAGGTATTTACAATATCTCCTCCAATCAAGAAACCATATTTACCTCTGACAGTCCAACCACAACAGCCAGTTACACTGCCTTTGTCATTGTCTGAAGTCATTACAATGCCTCAAGATCCAATTCAGCCAATAGATTGCACTGCTCAAAAACCATCTCTACCACTTGACCATTCGCAAATAGTGTCAGAGGTCATACAAATGCCTGCTGAAGGTTTAATTACAGCACCCGTTCTTCAGGCCCCCACACCATTTGAAATTACACAAAAGCCTGTACATATTTTGACTAGTGTGTCACATCCTGAGGTGGTTCAGGGTAGAAACAATCATCAGTATAACTTTGATGTCCAGCTGAAGCAGGATGTAAATGTAGTAGCAATGCCACATTCAGAGCATATATTTTCTGAAGCCATAACTACTGAGGCTGACTATACAAGATCACCAGTACCATTAATGACTCAGGGTGTTCCTGTACAATGTCCATTGACAGTAGCTGAATTATCTACTCTCCCTGTAGAGCAGGTAATGCCAACAGAGGTAATAAGCAGTAATGTTATGTTTAAAATACCATTGGTCTCACAGGCTATTCAGCCTCCAAGTGCTTTATCAGAAGATGTACTGCATTCATACCCTGTAGCTCAAAGAGTTACTTTCCCTGAAACATATGAGATTCCTACAGAGGTTATTGCAACTGAGGCTGTTACAGGGTTATCTAAGGAAACACCAATTGCTGCAGTTGGTGAGATAAGTGTGTGTACAGAAATGCCTCAGGTTACTTCATATCCACAAGTGCATAAAGTAGCCTCTCCTACAATCATACCACGACCAGTATCTCAATTTGCGGTCATTGCGATACAGCCAGAATGTAAAACACCCACTGAGATTGTAACAGAGCCTGGTCTTAGAAGAGCATCAATATCATCCACAGTGATTCAGCCTCATGGAGTAGCTGTAGCGAGTGAATTCTCACCACACTATGAGATTGCAGTTGGGGTTATAGCAGCAGAATCCAATACTATTAGGAGGGAAACATCTATATATTCTGTATTGCAGCCACCAAATACCACTGGTGAGCTGTTTACCTATCCACAAGAGCATGACATACCCACACAGGTGGTTACAACAGAGGCAAACGTTGCTACCAGGAGGGAATCCATTACCACGCAACAGCCATTAACAATGCCACAAGTGTTGACCTTGACTTCTGAGAAGGACATACCAACTGAGATCTTTCATGCCCATGACCCATATAGACGGACATCTACTCCTGTACAAAGTGTACAACAGCCGCAGGTGTTAACATTCTCAGCAGAATATGAAACCCCTTTGGAGATTATAAATACTGAGTCTTGCACACATAAAATGTCTAAAGCAACTGCCAAGACCATTCCACAGTCTGCTCCTGTGGTTCCAGTCACCATCACCAAAATTAAGCAGGAGTCCGTTGAGAGTCAAGAGATCCGTGGACCAGAGAAAGTTTTGTCCAGCATGAGTCACAAGTATTCATCCTCCATTTCCACTGCAGGCCAACCTCCTTCAAACCTCCCAAGCCTGATTACTAAGGTTTTCACTACTGAGGTCCAAAGGACAACTGTATCTGTCATCCATGAAAGGTTACAACAGGCTCCACCACCCAGTGTTGCAATTACTATACAACCAGACATTGCTAAAGTGCAGCCTTTGCCAAAACAAAATGGGAAGATAGTCTATCCTAGCGATGTTATTAACTTAAGCATCATGAAGGCTGGCATAAAGGGTACCGACCAAGGCATGGATCTGGCCCTCCCAGAGTCATGCCGAGAGTTTGTTGGCAGTGACTCCAGTGGGCGAGCAATTACATCAGTGCAACCTGAGATAGTGAACCTTAGTGCAGAGATCACTCCTGCTACTGCACTTTCGGTTGTCACTGATAGCATCACAATTGTCACCTGCACAGCCACCTTTGCCTCATACAATACCAGCCCAGCAGAGAAGCCTCTAGATTTACAGGGCCACGTGACCGCTACACCCCTACCTCTCGCCACATACAAACCATTTGAACCATTGTCACAGATTGTTTATAGGCCTGTCATCTCCCCACCTATAGTTACTGCGATGTCACCTGTAGATCAGGATGTACCAATTAATCTTTCTTATGGAGCTATTACCTCAGCAGGAGGCAGGCATCCATCAACATTGTTCCCAGCACCCATCACCACAGTCGAAAGCCCGGCTATCTCCTTGGAGGCAACAGGAGCCATGGATCTGTCAAATTACAAACCAATGAGGGCTGTGGTGGCTTTGTCAAGCACCAGCCTAGGAGTGGAGACCACTGTGGTAGATGACGATGGGACTCCAGTTGATCTGACAGCTGGGAGGAGAAGTGTCTGCTGTGATGTTTTATACAAGCTACCGTTCACAGGAAGCTGTAGAACACAACCACCAGTGACAACCCAGCCTGACAACCGCTTTGGCTATAGAGATGACCACTACAAATATGATAATGCTGGGGTGTATGGTGCCAAAAGCATGAATGGTATCAAAGCATCTATGTCTGAGACCAACCTGGCTGAGGCAAGCCTCTTCCATTATGAATCCAAGAATGGGTATAGCTATTTCAGTAGATCATCAGATGGAGCTATAGACCTCACTGCAACCAATCTTTCTGTTGGTGAGTACGAGAAAGTAGCTAATGGTTTTAAGAGTGTTCTAGTTTGTCATGTGTGCATGATAACTGAAATCTGCTATTATAAATTGCACGTTACATTCCCACTTATAATATATACTTGTTATATATCATTTAATGATAACACTTGGATAATTACTTTGTTTTCTTTATTTGACATGTGTTTTTGTTTATTTGTATATAATTTGCTTGATTTTAGATGTGTCTATTAATGTGTGTTTGTTTTCTTCTCTTATGCTTTTTTCATACAGATGCATGTGTGTGCCTGCGTGTTTTTCCTCACTCTTTTGGCTTTGCATCTTGCTAGCCAGAATGAAGACATGCATGTACAGTAGTATTATACATGTAACTGCAGACATATTTTATCTTAATACATTTAACTAAAACCCATATCTTTTTTACCCCAATGTGGCAGGCAAAGCTCTTGACTACACCAGTAAAGCTGCTGGAGACTTCACTGACATTACTACTTCTCCACACTCCCAGGTGCCTACGACTGGGTTTGGTGTAAATAGTGTTTTAAGAACCTCTGATGGAATAGTGTACTCTTCAGTATCAGCCCCTGTCCCATCTACCTATGCTATTACAACCCAGCCTGGCTCCATCTTTACTACTACCATACCATCTACTGTCCATGACCCGCTTGTGCCACACCCATATGGCTTCATTCCTACTACAGATCCAGGTCCATTCATTCCTCTTGGTACAGGTCTGCCTAAGGAGCTTCTACCAACAGCTCTGGCGGACATTCTAACCGACTACCCTGAGATGTATTCAGACACTACCTTAGAAGCAATTGCTGCTTCCCTGGATGCTCTAGCCTCCTCCCCCATATTCCCTGGATTAGACAATACTAAGATGGCCCAGTACCAAATGGAGAGGGAGTTCCTTCAGCTTGAAAAGCTTAAGCAGATATGCCTAGCAGAGGAGTTAGAGTGGGAGAGACAGGAGATCCAGCGCTACCGTGAACAGGAGCAGCTGATGGTCCAAAGAGAGCTTGAGGAACTCCAGGCTCTAAAACAGCAGCTGCTCTTGCAACAAGAGGAGGAGCATCACGCACACATGGTTGCCCAACAGGAAACATATGCCCAGCAGAAAGAACAGCTGGAGCAGATCCAACAGCTCCAGTTGCAGCTGCAGCGCCAGCTATATGAGCACTATGGTTCCGGGCCCAATCTTCTGGAAGCTAAATATGCAGGAGTTGGAGACAGCGGGCAGTATTGGCCTGTCAAGGACGAATCTACAACTCTACCCACTGGGGGCCAGTTAGAGGAATGTCAGGACCAACTTGAGCTGCCTAAGATGCTTCCATCGGTGCAGACGGTTGATGACACAGGGAAGAGAGTTGTTGATAGCGGGGTACAGACTGATGACGAAGACTCAACAGGCAAGCAGCATGTGGGAAGGAGAAAAAGGAACAAGAGGAATGTTGACAGCTGCGCTCAGACTGACGACGAGGACCAGGATGAGTGGGATGCACCAACGCGGGCTCGTCGCCGCTCGCGTAAGCATAGCGGTGACGGGAAACATGGTGCCGCCAAGGTCTCCAGCATTGCAATCCAGACTGTGGCAGAGATCTCAGTACAGACGGACCACTCCGGCACAATCAAACGTCCCAATCTCCAGATGGACACTAAGGTAGAAATCATCAAACACATCTCAGCCCCTGAGAATTCTCAAAGAGGAGGCAGTCTGAGCTGTCAGACGGACTCGGAAAGAAAGCACACACCCATCGAGGTGTCCTATAGCACACACCTTACAGCAGATGCCCCTACTAAAACTAGAATCACATACTCTCCTGTCTCTCCCCTGTCCCCGGAGAGGTCAATGGGAGGCCACAAGATGCTTACCGCTGACCCATCCAGGTTTTCCTCTGGCCCTAGAATGCTCAAGTCTGGTCAGAAATCTCTATCTGACCCCAAGTCTCTTAGTCCTACCATTGATGACAGGATGAGTGGCCACTATGCAGACAGCTTCTCTGTAAGTCACTGTTAAAACTTAAATTAAAAACGTAAATTCATCATTAAAAAAAAAACTTAATTCATCATAAAAGTGTGTGTTTGTGTTTTAGGCTCGAGGCTCTCCATCTAGTACGGGTAAGAAAGTAAAGCGGACTCTGCCAGACCCCCCTCCCGAAGATGATCCTTTGACCGGCCGCTCAGGCTATAGCACCAACTCTGCTCGTCGGCGTCTTGCCCGCAACACTACAATGGCCAGGGCCAAGATACTGCAGGATATTGACAAGGAACTAGATCTGGTTGAGAGAGAATCCTCTAAGCTCCGCAAAAAACAGGCCGAACTGGATGAAGAGGAGAAGGAGATTGACGCCAAGCTGCGGTAAAGTCCTACTTATGCAACATTTACATAATTTAGCATACAGACATATTTTATTAAGTAATTAACCCACAATGCTATGGTTAAAATAACTTATATTGTAATATATTGTAATGCATTCATTACAATCTACACCATTAAACCATTCCCTGTCCAACATCACTATTCTCATTTCATTCATGATTCACCTGTCACCTCTCCACCTAGCTTATGCGGTAAATGGCTTCCTCGACATCACTCATTGAGACCCCTCCACATGCACACATAGTAAAGGTACTACTGTGTGAGCACCCAACATATCACAACAGTGTGGTTGTTAAAGTCATACCACTATTAAAAACGGTTTATATCCATTCTCTTCCACACCCTTTACACCTATTGTCCATTAATGTAGGTACCTGGAGATGGGTATTAACCGACGAAAGGAGGCCTTGTTGAAGGAAAGAGAGAAGAGGGAGAGGGCCTACCTCCAGGGTGTGGCCGAGGAGAGAGACTACATGTCTGACAGTGAGGTCAGCAATATCAGAGAGGCCAGGGGTGATGGTCTGGAGAGACCACGGACAGCTCCCCAGTCTGACTTTGACCAATTCATCCCCCCACAGACGGAGGCAGACTCCCAGTACTCCACGCTAACCAGTCCCTACTCCCACTATGCCCAATATGTCCCTCAAACCCAAACGACCAGCCACTTCACCCAGCAGAACCTGTACCAGCAGCAATCGCTATACCACCAACAGGTGTCTCCTTACCAAAGCATCCCTACCCTCTCGCTCTCCCATGTCCAGGCCCAGACCGGCAGCTACCAGCATGCTTTGCTCCTGCAACAGGGAAAGCAGCGACAGACCAACCTCTCTGACCTGGAACCTAAGATCACCACCAACTATGAAGTAATTCGCAACCAACCACTGATCATTGTGCCAACCTCCACAGAGAGCGGTTACGGGGTTGCCCACCTGGGTGGCAAGTACGGAAGCCTAGACCTGAGGCTGGGGCTAGAGGAGAGGAGCATGGCCTCTAGTCCCATGTCCAGCATCTCTGCTGAGTCCTTTTACACCGATATAGACCAACACAATGCCAGAAACTATGTGCTGATAGAGGACATAGGAGAACTGACCAAGGGATCCACAGGGCTAGACCCTACAGGGCTGACCTCTGGGTTCAGCCTGCCTGATAAGGAGTTATCCAAAGCGGACAGACTGCTGAGGGCAGCAGAGGCTAGGCGTACAGCTGAGGTAATTCATTTTACTTTACTATACTTTTCATTTGATTTTTTAATCAAATAATTTGTACATAATACTAATGATTCATCATTTCATTCATTCGTTTTGTTGTGTTCTTCCCCTCCCCCCACAGGTGGCAGAGTTTTTGGGTTCATCTCGACTGCAAGGCTACGGTAAAGGAGACGATGACTCAATGGAGGAGCCTTATGAGCTGAAACTTCTTAAACAGCAGATCAAGCATGAGTTCAGGCGTGGGACAGAAGGGCTGGATCACCTAACAGGCCTGGGCTTGCCTCAGTACCTCTCCAGTGACTCTGGCTTCCGCCACTTTCCCAAAGGAGAGAAATATAGCATTGGCAGGCTAACCCTTGAAAAACAGGCTGCAAAACAACTCCCTGCAGCTGTGCTTTACCACAAGCAGGTGAAGAACAAAAAGGCCATGATCGACCCTAAAGCAATTACCAAGTTTTCCCCAATCCAAGAGAATAGGGACCTAGAGCCTGACTATGGCAGCTACATGGGCTCTGGAACTTCTTCTGTGACTAATTTAGCTGCTAGGGCCAGGCTGTTGCAGGACGAGATCACCTTTGGACTTCGCAAAAACCTGTCTGAGCAGCAGAAATACCTGGGCTCCTCTCTAGGGGCCAACCTGGCTGGCTCTCTTCACCTGGGACAATCTCTTGGCCTGGGGGCCCCAATGAGGTCCTCTGTTCATGACGATGGAACCTACCCCAGTGGGACCCGCTCTCGGCCCTCATCGCGTCCCTCCTCCCGCCCTTCTTCAGTGTATGGCTTGGATCTCTCCATCAAACGAGATTTGTCCAGCTCCTCGCTTAGGTTGAAGACTGAGGGCGAGGTCTTGGATGCTGCATTTGCCCCCGGGGTGGCCAGAGCCAAACCTACCAGCCTGCCTATTAGCCAGAGCCGTGGGCGCATTCCTATTGTGGCCCAGAACTCTGAGGAGGAGAGCCCTCTGAGCCCAGTGGGCCAGCCGATGGGCATGGCCAGAGCCTCAGCCGGACCTCTGCCTCCCATCTCTGCCGACAACAGGGACCAGTTTGGTTCCAGCCATTCCCTGCCAGAGGTACAGCAGCATATGAGAGAGGAGTCTCGGACTCGGGGATATGACCGAGACATTGCCTTCATCATGGATGATCTGCAGGGAGCCATGTCTGACAGTGAAGGTAAATGGAGCCTGACCCTGTCGCAACTTGACACTTTGGATTTGCTTGTCATGCATGCTAATGCTGGATGTTCTTACTGAATTATAGCATTCATTGTCTGCAAATCTACCCTTGTCGGTTTGTGTCACACGTGATGTCTGCATGCTATTTCCATCGTTTCTTGGTTACCGATACATAATAATCTTGCCTTGAGTTTATGTATGACACACATCTCACTTTGATGGTCTTGTCCATGTTTCATCTGTGATGCTATTAGCATGCATTCTTTGTTATTTTATTCTTCATTAGATGTTCTCTTTTTTAAATCCTCCAGTTTTGTATGTTTCAGGTTTATTAGTTTGGTGTTCCCGGTCAAAACTCACCCCATTACAGTTGACTATACTGTAAATCGCTGATAAAATATATTTTATCATCTAATATGTTAGATTAATTTGTTAAATTCTTGTGAAAATTAAACGTACAAATGTACAAAAGTGCATAATTTTGTAGTTACTAGTATCTATTCAAATAGTGTATAAAAAAATTTCACATTGTTGTCTGGAAGAGCCCAGACAATCATTATTTTCTAACGACCAGTAATTTCTGACTGGGAACAATGTACAAAAGCTGTACAAAAGTTAAAAAAAAAACACCCCAAGTGTAATTAAAATTGTCAAAATATGTTTTGTGAGTTCAGAATATTTTCAGAGAAAACGTTCAAATTGGTCAGTTTTGACCGGAACACAACAGGAGGGTTAAGTTAAAATCAAGTGTGAATTCCTTGATTTTAACAAACAAGGTAATATAAAGAAACAAGTTAGAATAGCACAATCCCTAAGTGCCTCAGAAACATAATACAAGATCACTGTTTTTGTGGTGTGGGGAAGGTAAGGACAAAACAAACATGGTAGCATTTGCGTTTGTGTCTAGACCATATTGATGTCTTAAAGTAAATTCTACATGCAGGGATTTGTCTAGAGACCATCAGTTTCAGTTTTGTATGCCCACCAGCTACCACTTTAGTAAATAACTAAGTGAAGTAGGTAATTGCCTTAGGGAATATACTGTATACTGCATATACTTTGGTAAGACACTTGTTGTTATATTGCTGAGTCATAGTGTACTTAACATTGTATTCGGCAGCATGCTTAAAATCTCTATCAACACGGGTAGTTCAATAATACAGTAGTACGCCTGTTGTAAAATTCTTTGACATTTTGTAGAAGGAAATATGATATAGTTGTGTGAGGATTGAAGACGTGTATTTGATCAATTTCAGATACAATACAGTATAATATTGATTATTGTGTGTTACTTCTTACTACTGCCCTACTGCCTGTCTTTGTCATTCCGTCTTTGATTTGGCATCCATGCATGTTGTGCAATATACTGTGTTTGTAAATAAAGGGCATGGTTTCTGCCTGTGTGCCATGTGAAATGTGCATGTGTCCATGAGACAGCAGAGATTGACGTGTCTTTTCTGAATTTTTGCCCTGTGATGTTTGTGTGGGATTGCCACTATCCCACACTTTGGGTATAAAATGTGACATGCTACTAGAAGGAATGCATTTCTATTTAAGAAGTAATTCAGTTTAGAAGTAGTAATGATATTTTCTCAAATAGAAATAGATAAACAGACACTCAACAGTAGGCACTGATGCTCGATTAGAAGCATGGAAATGTGTGGTGCTTTATGCAATTAATATCAGGTATTGCTATAATAGTGGCAATACATAGCGAGCACAACATCAATATTTACGTTTGATCGTATTCATCTAAGGATAAGGACATGTAAATACCTGGAATGAAAATGAAATGTCGTCACCCCACATAAGAGTGTCCGTCTGCCTTGATTACAGCACTAAGTGACTCCATGTTGGCTTTGCACAGAGATGATGCCAGAATCTTTCATGAAAGTATCAGACACGGTAGAGTATTGTATACTGGTTAAGTTCAACCCCCTGCTCTGCTGTATTGCTGCCGCTCAACAATATTTTGAGAATTACAAACAATATGGCTATCATATTTTTGACCATTTAATTTGTACAGTATGTAAGACTACTTTTCATGTCACAACGCATGTTACATACTTTAGTTGTTTAGATTATTAGACTAGATAAAATGCATGTGATAAACTTCACAATAACAGCTTTAATGCTGACCCTGCAGTAATAAACCTGTCTTGAACTTTTGACTAAAAAAATTATACATATAACTTTGAATCCCAGCTGGAGGCCCCAACTGGAATATAGAAGGTGAGATGGCATTCTTGCTCCATGTAGCTACATAATGACTGTACAGTATGCTCCACCCCACATATCATGGCTCTGAATGGTCCACCTTTGGGCAGTTTTTGCAAAAATACCAGACTCATTCTGGAATGACCCACATCTCGATGGTATTGCATACATGCCATAGTTGGACTGTAGTATTCTACTGTACATTTAAAATCCATTCTGGAATGACCCACATCTCGATGGTATTTCCTATACATGTCATAGTTGGACTGTAGTATTCAACTGTACATATCAAATCCATTCTGGAAGGAACCCCATCTTAACCATGCTAGGTACACTGTACTGTCTGTGTTGCATAATGACTCAGGTTCTCCATCGTTCCGCAAGGACTCTGCATCGCTGTGGTACTGTTAACAGTGTACCACATTTCAACAGTGAAAGGTTACCACACATCAAACAATGTGTAGTCATGCATACCACAACATTGCTGCCCTGCAATGCGATGCACACATTAAGAGGGCTTTTAGTTGCAACGTAATAAGGATCTGAGTTAAGATTTGGGTTGTGGTGTTCTCTGATCCAAGATATGTGGTTATTGGGCAACACTCATTTTAAACGTACTTGGCTAGGCCAATGCGTCACATTATTAAGATTAATACACTGCAGTTGCTGCAACTATGTTAGTCTGAAAATACAATATACAAATTGAAAATAAACATTTTTTCAATATTTTCACATTAATTTATTTATTATTAAATTAAATTGTTTGTGAATTGGACAGGGTATGGCTGTGCGATAAACATGTTGTAAACCAATTTGCCATATTGTGTTTTCAAGTTACTATATTTTACTGTATTTATTGAGACATGTACTGTTGTCTGGAAAAACTCTATGAGAGCATTATAATAATAGGCACTAATAAAACAAACAGTATTCTAAGGAAATGTTGTGAAATACAATAGGCTATCAACTATGCTGTGTTCATTATTTGACATGTTATTTTCTATAACTCATTTATGTTAATGGCAAACACCCTGACACTGTCGGACAGGGAGAATTGCATGACATCAAAGCATGCCTATAACCTATAGTGAAACGCTCCTGAAGCACATCCATCCTCCATTCAGCATTTGCAGTGTTCACGTGATCTCACAGTAATTTGGGATAGCATGAAACACAGTTTCATCCTATTCAGGCAGGACAGATAATAAGACATCGTCCTGCTGCAGAGAAAGGAGGGATGATGTCTCCTGCACATTGTGGTTCATGGTTGTCTCTGTTTCTCTGCATTACCCACAAAGCCTTGACGTCATTAGTGTTCATAAAGCTGTTGTTAGCATAGCAATATTGTCTGTTTGGTATTTGTGACACGTAATTACTGCCTTGTCTTGTGTAGCATACCACCTGAGACAAGAGGACACAGATTGGTTTGATAAGCCAAGGGAAGGGCGTCCAAGGAGTGACCTGGACAGAAGACAGGTGAGATCACTTTGAACCTGACGCTGTGAGGTAATAACGTTGTGTTGGAGCAGAATGGGGCAACATAGAGTGGCAATTACATTTTTTTTATGTTGGCATATTTCTTTTTACATTATGCTGACATGTAGTTGCAGAAATCATTTGGGGCATAGCTTTTTTCAAGGAAACGGGAAAACAGCCCTTTCTGTACACGTACATGTTCCGCCTAGTACAATAACGTCTGCACACATTCTGCAGTGGAAAAGGCGATATTAACAACATGACAATGCTTGCATACTGTACGCAGCACTCATAGGCTACTATACGCGCATAAGCACTGTACACAATATGTCCAAAAGCAAACTGAAATACAAAAAACACATCTTGTTAAACACATACTATACATTTTTGTTTGAATCTCAGAACAAGCTGATGCCTTACACCTTCCCTCACACTCGCATCAAACTTCAGAGAGACTTGAAGGACCCCAGTGTCTCAGGTACGTCAAAACATATCCACAACAACATTGACCGTTTTTGCTTTACTGCAGGGGATACACGGACAAACACGTGTCGTTGTGTTCCCCCCGCAGGGAATGGTCTAGGGATCCGTGTGGTTGGAGGGAAGGAAATCCCAGGTAGCCGTGGGGAAATCGGAGCCTACGTTGCCAAGGTCATCCCTGGTGGTGTCGCTGAACAATCAGGAAAAGTGATGGAAGGTAGGCGTAGTCTCTGGTGATTTACATGGTTAGGTAATCTGGAAGGTGTATTGAATACAAATGTACGGTGACATTCTGAACATTGACGGAGAAAAAAAACATCTATATTGAGTCACGTGTGGAATCCAACATATTGATTTATTTTTGTTGAGATTAGTTTAAGACAGTTGTGTTCTATTGATTTAGAAAGGCGGGAGTATTTTCTCACCACTATTCTTGTTGAAAGACGTATCTTAGAGGTTTAAGCAGAAATCCTTAGACTGTTATTAATTTTTAAGAGGGTTTACTGTAGGCAGGCCTTGTGTATAAATCCCTGCCTGAAACCTCTGGTTCTATATGTGAGAAGCTGCTGTAAGGCTCTGTGTTGGAGTGTATGTCATCTCTCGTTCACAGCAGCATTTGCTTTCCCACACAGTATTTGTCAACTCACCAGGCCCTCTAAAGCACTGTCTTAGTAATTAGTCTTTATTTAAACACACATTAATGCTTCCATATTCCCTACAGTGCCCTGACAACATATGTTTTGAAATTATTTTTTGTTTTTTTTAGGTATTATTGTGTGTAGATTCAACTGCAGGGGGTTTAATTTAAATTCTAACAGTTTGGGGAAATTGCTAATTCATACTTAACCACCTGCATTAGTTTTATTAATGTTTGTGTCAACTTGCCCAAGGACTGCAGTTGGCCCACACACATACATAAAAATAAATTAATCAAAACAATTCGACAAAAATAACACACAAACTGGTAATGGTTGTGTTTGCGTTTTAGGATATGGTGAAATGTAATTATATTAATGTGATGTTGACATAATTTGCTGGTAGCTCAATTGTAACATGCCTGCAGGTAAGGGAGAGGATGAAGGTGTGCACGTTGGGAGGAGGGTGAATGAATATCGTTGCATGTAAACGGGCATAGGGATATTAATGTATTCCTTTGTTGTCACAGCAGCTGGTGACCTGCTTCGTAAGCAGAAGTGTAATCTGAGGGCCGTGTTGTGTTTGTGTAAGTGAGGCTGTTGTGCTAAAACTAGAGTTTGGTTTTGCAGTGCGATTCTTATTATTTTAACATTGGCCTTTAACTGTGTGTGGATAAATGTCTATGTTATAATGTCTAAACCATGGAAACACCTTCAACAAATTCCTCTAGTATTTCAGTTCTGAGCATGGGGACTAACCCATTAAAATGATGTTGAAATTGTACCCTGTGCCCTTACAACTGAAACACTGACTCTGCTGTGAGAGTGTGTATCATTAAAATACTGTAATGAAGTGAGATAACACATATTTGAGAGCATGTGCTAACATATTTTCTGGGAATTGACGACCACCCTCTAAGATCTGCTTGCCTGCCTTCGTGTTTCACCAGGAATGCAGGTTCTGGAGTGGAACGGAGTCCCCCTGACAGGAAAGACTTACGAGGAGGTGCAATGCATTATGGGCCAGCCATGTGTAGAGGCGGAGCTCTGCGTGAGACTGTGAGTCATCCCGTTGAACCTCCTACTTGCTTATAGCGACACCTCCTCTTGTCTCTAATCACCAGCACAACACACCCCCTCATACATCCACAGTGCTAAACAGCGCAGCAGTCACGCATCTGAATTATAGCTGACTCCCTGTGAGTCACTATGATAGTACTGGATGTATCAGATGTTGTCTAATGTACACCCCAAACAGTGACCTTAACATGCTGTCTGACCCTGAGCACCCACAAGCCCTGGAGCACCATGTCCAGCTTAAAGCTGGTATGTACAACAATATATGCTTTTATAGTTTATAGCAGGGCTATTCAACTCCGGTCCTGGAGGGCAGCTGCCCTGCATGTTTTAGATGTCTCCCAGCTCCAACACACCTGATTCAAGTGAATGGCTCGTTAGAAGCCTGATAACGAGAGTTCCAGAAGTCATTAGAATCAGGTGTGTTGGAGCAGGGAGACATCTAAAACATTCAGGACAGAGGCCTTCCAGGACCGGAATTGAATAGACCTGGTTTATAGTGTGGTGTACAGTGTGGTGTTTGTGTGCGCGTGCGTGTGCGTGTGCTCGTGTGTGCGTGTGTGCGTGCGTGCGTGCGTGTGTGTGTGTACGTGCCTGCGTGCGTGTGCCTACATGGCTGTTTCTGCATGTGTTTGTTTACCTGCTATAAATAAAAACACTGTCAATACGTCAGCGTATATGTGTGTGTGTGTGTGTGTGTGTGTGTCTGTGTCTGTGTGTGTGTCTGTGTGTGTGTGTGTGTG
The DNA here is from genome assembly GCA_025399855.1 of Forbesichthys papilliferus. NCBI lineage: Eukaryota > Metazoa > Chordata > Actinopteri > Percopsiformes > Amblyopsidae > Forbesichthys > Forbesichthys papilliferus. The sequence continues at coordinate 2,897,276 of JAODOY010000021.1, forward strand.
TGTGTGTGTGTGTGTGCCTGTGTGCGTGTGTGTGCATGCGTGTGCGGTTGTGCATACATGTGTGTGTGTGTGTGTTGGCAGGCGGGCAGCGTTCCCCTGGTGTGGATCCTAAGCAGTTGGCTGCAGAGCTCCAGAAGGTGTCACAGCAGCAGGGCCCCAGTGTGGCCGGCACAGGGGCCAGTCTCGGGGGCATGGGGGTCCTCTCTGCCCTCCTCCACTCTGGCACGGGGTCAGCCGCCTCCAGCGGCGTGCCCAGCCCCGGACAGCCCGCCTCGCCCGCCGTCAACAAGAAACAGCGACACGGCGCTAAGGTGGGGACGTAAATCTTCCACTACACCTTCTGCAGAGCCTCTTGATTTAGACACACAATATACAACATGAGCATTATGCTGATTTAATACTGAACTGGTAGACTAAACTAATCACATCACATTTGACATAATTTGAAGCATGCAATATAGGATACAAATACATATGAATAACCAGGTGTGCCCAAGCATATGTCTCCTATGTACAGTTTGCTATTGTGTTTGGGATATGTACTGTAGGCATAGGACGTATTTCATGTTGTAACTGTACTGTATATAATCGTTGCTATCTGTTACATCTATTTTGTATGAGCCAAAATCATATACTGCGGGTGAGCAGTGTGGGTCTGTCTTGTCCTGCCCTGTGTTAAAGCCCTGTGGTCATGTGCTTGCTGGGGCATTATCAATATTAAGTCATAAAACACCATAGCAAGGGCAAGGTCAAATGGGGTGGCTGTGTCGCTCATCATGACAATGTGACAGCTCAATTATAGTGGAACATGAAAATGATGGGATAGCGAGAGTGTATGAGATTAGGAGAGAGAGAGAGAGAGAGAGAGAGAGAGAGAGAGAGAGAGAGAGAGAGAGAGAGAGAGAGAAGGGGTGGGCTTCAGTATTTTTGAATATGAGGTCATCTATAATGCTTAATATCTACTGCTATTAATTACCTTATTTTGAATGTTATATAGTTATGGAGTAGTCTATTGTTAAGTATGCATAAAGTATACTTAATGAACTAGTGCTAAATCTGCATAATAAACAGCACATGCAAACAATAATCCTGAAATATCCTAATTGCCACTGAAATATAATCATAAAAATCATATTCTAGTTTTTTTAAGAAGATAAATGAATAACTGTTTTGATCATGAGGTCTCCTTCATGCCCCTCTGTTGTGTTCCACGGAATGTTGGTCTCATTTGGTTTCATTTGTACACTGTCACTGTACAAATGAGACCATTACTCTGATCCCAGATGAAAAGTCTGTTTTCATCTGCTGCCATGACAATAACATTGAAGAAGCCTATCCCATCCTTTCCAGTCATTCATTGTTGTATGTCAATGTGTGTACCTGCCTTGAGCATAAGCCTCTAATAGAATTAGCTTGTTGTTTGCCCCACATTGCGTTTTCATAAAATAAAAAAAAACATTAGCAATATCCTCATCTATTCACTGCCATGCATTATAGGAAAATACTCATATTCATGATGAAAATCTGTTTGTGATCATATGGGTTACCCTGATAAACTCGGGGTAGTAGACAGTAGACAGTAACTCAATGGAGAAAACAATAATGATGAGACTACCAAAAGAATGCCATTCTTAAAACTCACAAGAGCACTTGTATGGTCAATTGAACAGCTAAGATTGTCAAAACTCTCTGAAGGCTCATGAATTCAATGGAATATCTTTATTCAGTGTTAAAAGGACAAAACACTCTGACCTATAGTTTGTGACCTCTAATAATGGAAAAGGCTGGTAATGGTGAACATGCATGTATCTACTCTAGATGCAGTTATGTTTGTTGTTTGTATATACATACAGTACATACAGTATACACAATGTTTACGCATTGTTTTTAATTTGTTTTTCAGCCAGCTGAGTTGCTGAAAGCCCAACCCCATCTCATCACTGGGGAAATACAGGTATACCAACACAGTCTCTCCTCACCTCTAATACCCAAGACACTAGCGTCCAATGTTCAAAGCCAGATGCTTGATCTGGATCAGTGGTTTTGTTGTGCTTATGCAACCTCTGTGGCTTTCCACTCTGTCTACCCCAGCTTCAGATCAACTATGACAGGAACCTGGGTAACCTGATTGTCCACGTCCTTCAGGCCAGGAACCTTGCGCTGAGAGACGACAACGGCTACTCGGACCCCTTCGTCAAGGTCTACCTCCTGCCCGGGAGAGGGTGAGGCTCTCCGCTTCTGTCTGGTGGCATTATAGAGCTAGCAGTCGCCTCGCTGGACTCTCGTTTCCGCATTTTCCCCCCCGTGTCTGCCTTCCTCTCCGCCCGTCTCTGTCTTTTTCTGTCTGTCTCACTTTACCGTCTGACTCATGTTGATTCTGACTTCATCGGGGGGAAAATACTGATGTTCTTGTTTGTCTGTTTGTTTTACACACAGTGAGTCGTTTTCCCTCGCGGCATTGAGAAGGTGAATTTATACAATGTTTCTATAGCGATTAGTCTCAGCGCCCTTGTATGGTGTTCTAAGCCTAGGCTGTCCTGAACCAAAAGCCCAACCATTTCTTTAGCTAATAATTAGCGCCCCGCCTACAATCCCTCATCAAATTACTTTCTTCCTGAGAGCCCCCTGTGAATAGCAGGAGGTGGATCGATACAGCCGTTATCTTCACGGTAACAGTATCTGCGTTTACCTAATGGTCCTATTAAGCTCTGTTTATGAGATTATAGCCCCTTTCCTCCTACACACGGTGTAGGATTTGTGATTGCTGGTGTTCATCTGTATTATGTCACTTGTGTTGAGGCTTTGGTTAGTGAGTGTTTTTTTAAATGTGTGATTGGGACTGTTCATTATACTGTATTGACAACGGTTGAACAGAAATGTGATGTTTTAATTCACTCACATGTCAATAGAATCCACCGGGTGGATGTTTGGTTTATTTTTTGTTTTGTCGCGCTTCCCATACTGTGCTTACAGGCAGAAAAAGAGAGAAACGCTCTGCGAAAGAAGACTTTTTATTCTTTACCTTTCAGTTTAGCACGTTGGGTTCTCTGACGGTTTTGTTTTGTGTTTTTGCTTTTCTTGTTTATGATATCTGCCCTCCTCAACCTCCTCTTGACTGCCTCAGCCAAGTCATGGTTGTCCAGAATGCAAGGTAGTGTGGCGCTGCACTTTGCTTTTAGTTGGTGTTTTCTTTCTTTCTTTTCGTTCCTTCATTTTTCTTTGGACCAGTTTTACGTCTCTGATATGCTTTTCCACCAGCATTATCTGCTCCATTTCACAGTGATAAGTTCGGCCGTTGTTCATTTTCACTGTGCCCCTTCCTTTTCTGTCTCTCTCCTTGTTTTTCCTCATGTTCTTATCACTCAAATGATTCATGAGCTATATTGTAGTAAACACTGTTAGTGGAGTAAGCTAAATTAGTGATAAGTAAGATACTAGCCAATTATTGACATATTCAAAACACATTTGGAAATGTTGAAGTATTGTTTTCTTTGTTTCTTGCTTAAGCCTTCTCCATAGGACCATTGTATCTGTTGTTTTAACATTAAGTGAGTGTATCACTGTGCTGTGACCATTTGCCACAGAGAAGAGATAGGGATTTGTTACTGGCAGCTGACCTTCATTCAATGTCATGATTTCACAGTGCTGATAACAAGAGAAGGACCAAATATGCCCAGAAAACCCTGAATCCAGAATGGAACCAGACTGTCATCTACAAGAACATTCACCTGGAGCAGGTGTGAAATGAACACATACACAAACACGTAGCTATATGCATTTAGCCTATATTGTACTGTGTGTGCAAACACACACGCATATGTGCAAGTGTGCATATGAAGAAATGTAATCATATGCTTATTTATTCCCACATTTATGATAAAGATACATGTGCATATTCACCAATTTACAAATGATCACACACACACACACACACACACACACACACACACACACACTCTATGCCTGTCTGTAGGAGAGCAGGCTGAGAGTGATGATAAGAGGATACATGTCGACATTCACGACAGCGTTAAGCCAATCACTTCCAGAATCCACATCAGCGGACTTCCAAATCTACTTAGAATTGCCTGCAGCACATATATTAACAGAAAAGAGTGAATGTGCACATGTGAGAGAGCGCGCGTCGCTGACAGAGTCATCCTTATCCGGAGCCGATGGTACCGCCCCGAATTGAATTACGCCAGCGAGGATTGAGTGCAGATACGCCGGCTCTAGTGATCAGAGAATAGGGGCCGTCTGTTAAGGCCGTGCATTCATTGACTCCTCTGAGGCCCGCCTGCTGTTAATCACCTCCCGCCGTTGGCCAGGCTGCCTTTTATTCGTGCTGCAATGCTCAGCCTCCGCCTCCCGCCACGGATCAGCTGACTCGTCTCACACGCCTTACTGACGCATACGCGCGCGAACATTATGCGTGTGTATGCGTCACTGTGTGTGCGCGTGTGTGTGTGTGTGTGTGTGTTTGTGTGCGTACACAAATGGTTGTGTTCACGCGTCGCACAGCCATTTATTGCAGCAGCTATATTCACGCTTGACACGCATTATATCCCTTAAAGGGACAGATCTCTCTTCGTGTCTAGAATTGCATGCGGCTAGAGTCAAGTGTTTGTTTTGGTCAGCGAGTTCAGAGTGTTCCTGATTCATTCCTTCCCTCGGTAGCCAGCATAGGTTCAGCATCTCTGCCCCCTCTCGCTGCACCCGCCCACACGTTTTATAATCTTGTTATATAACAAAAATGTACATGCTCTCCCTTGTACATATTCGTTGTAATCTATCTACTTGTGGTTCACTTTCATGTCCAGCTGAAGAAAAAGACACTGGAGGTTACAGTGTGGGACTATGATAGATCCTCCTCCAATGACTTCCTGGGAGAAGTGAGTGCATTTGCAATCCGAACAGTAAACCCTCCATATTATTTGCTTTAGGGAGGTTTGCTATTGTACCAATCATAATAGCATAACAAAAATAAACAAGGTCAGTGTTTCATGTCTACATAATAAGTTAGACAGTTAAATTGTTATCATGATAGCATCATAGTCTGTTATAGCCACAGTGTTTACATAGCTATTCTGATCTACTGTACAACAGACACAGCATACGTTCACTCCTGTTGAATAATGCACAGCAGTTGTCAGTGTCTGAAACTCAATGGTGGCCATAGCTCATTATGACTAAAGAGCGTTTATATTATTTTTCCTCTTTGTGTGTGTGTGTGTGTGTGTGTGTGTGTGCGTATGTGCATGTATGCTTGTGTTTGTGTGTGTGTGTGTCAGGTGTTGATAGATCTGTCCAACACAGCTCAGCTGGACAACACTCCTCGCTGGCTGCCTCTGAAGGAGCAGAGTGAGAGCATCGAGCACAGCAGGGCCCACCATGCTGCCCAAGGCCCCCCGGGAGCAGGCCAGGGCCAGGGCCACATGTCAGGGTCTGGGATGGGGTCAGGGCAGGGCACAGGTCAGGGTCAGCCTCAAGGCCAGGGAGATGGGAGTCATGATTCTCCAAAGACCTCTGTTATCAAGAGCAGAAGCCACGGGATCTTCCCTGACCCAGGAAAAGGTAGGAGATGTCATGGCCGCTTCGGTTTTCAATATCGTACCCTTTCAACTATCAAATGCTCAATAAAATAAAAAAAACATACTGTAGCTTCCACAAGTCAATTCATGTCAGTTGATTATGCACATGGTTACATTGGTAATTACCATAAAGCTAATTTTGAATCACACCGAGAAAAAATGTGGCAGATCACATGCAATAGAAAACACCAAGCAATATAAAAAGTTTAAACCGCAACATTTGAAGATGTTAGTTTTGTAAAATAAAATACAACGATGAAAGAGACACACCTTGGATTGTGTTGACGGTCAGTGTGTTAAAATTTAACTGGCAAAGGTCCCTCCTACTCCCTTTGCAGTGTTAAATGTCTGGCACATATCTCTCCCACCTCTTCATCAATCATAGACACACATCCTTCCCTTCCGCTCCCATTACAGCTATACTCACACAATATTCAGTGAACGGGTATGGAAATTGGGGGTTTTGTGGGTACTAGAACACAATAGAGGAATGGACCATTAGAGCTGTTTGAGGCTTTGTTAATCTGTAAATTCCCTATTATATATAAAAGTGAACCATGACCTTAAATGAAACTAGTACACTCTGAATAATGGTATTTCATGCTGAGCATGGGTCTAATAGAGGTGAGTGTAGGAGGCAAAAACTATCATTTCCAGAATGGTCAGTTGATTGTCATGGAGATTTAAGCAGCTGTCATGGAAACTGAACCACAAATTACTTCTTGACAGCTGTAATTACATGTCACAAAGCACCAGAGGTGATTGGCACGCCATCCGCAGACGCAAATACCACTGGTATTAATCGATTTAGTTACCGTTGTTACCGTTATATGTCCGTCCGAATAACTGCTCACCGACCGTACCCCCTCTTGCCCCACATGGTGCAGATATGCAGATGACTCCTCTGGAAAAGCCCCACAGTAGCCCCGGGAGCTCCAAGTCCTCCTCTGACGGCCAGCTGCGCTCACACGGCCCCTCCCGCAGCCAAAGCAAAAGCAGCGTTACCCAGGCGCACCTTGAGGACGCAGGGATAGCCATAGCTGCCGCAGAGGCAGCTGTGCAACAGTCCCGCCTCCAACCAAGTAAAGCCCGCCCCCATTACCCTTGATGCATTTCTTCTAGCATGCATGGAACCTTAGCGAAACCTGCCCTGCCGTGTATTCACTGCTCAAAGCTTTCCCTTTGCCTTACTGGTTTTACTAAGCACACTGTCTTTCTTCATCAGAACTCCCGGCTGTTTCCTTCAGTGGTGATTCAATTCACCAAATAGGCAATTAGTAAACCTCAAAGCACACTAAGATGAAACTGTTGAAGCATAAAGTTCCTCAAATGACACTTAATACTTCAAATTTGTTTCACCTTTTTATACGTACTAAAATAATTATGACAAATGTTTCTAAAATGCATGATTTCTACTGCATAATGCTGTCTAAACACGTTATATAGGGCACACAACTGTTGAAGTCAGCTACTGTATCAGCAAGGGAACAAACTCCGTAACAAACTCAGTAAAACAGCACAACTTCATGAATATAGAGTATAGTGCTGGGGAGTATATTCAGTCTCAATATGGTACCCCAAAGCCTTTTTATTTGTTTCCTCGTGTATTGTGAATGTTCCAAACCCAAGCTTATTGTGTAACAGCCCCGAGTGTGTCAGTCACTGAACCCAAGCTATATGGCTTTAGCCATATTAGGCAATATTATTTAGCTACTAAAAAGACCTCATTTCTAGCTTAATGTCAAAACTGGAAATATGATTCACCTTTATCAGATGTAATCACCTTTATATGCCAGCTTCTTTTATACTGTTTGAAGCATGCTGTTCCAGCATTCCTGGATACAGCCCCAAACCACAGCCATAGAATCTGTGATGCCATAGTCTGTTTCTTTTGTGCTTGAGTGTGTGCATGCACGTGCGCAAGAGAGAGAGAGAGAGAGAGAGAGAGAGAGAGAGAGAGAGAGAGAGAGAGAGAGAGAGAGAGAGAGAGAGAG
>JAODOY010000021.1:2913490-2923490 GCA_025399855.1 Forbesichthys papilliferus
ATTGAAGAAAACTGTGCTTTTCTTTCAAAAATTAGGACATTTCTATGTGACCCCAAACTTTTGAACGGTAGTGTATATATATATATGTATATATATATATATATATATATATATATATATATACTACAATTGACTATGTTACACCTGAGAATGTATTTCCCTTTATATTTGCATATTCTGAACAAAATAGCATATCAATATGTTCCTTCTCCTACTTTTTATTTAAATAAAATATAAACCATACAAGCTATAATTGATTTGTGATACTCCTTTAATAATGAATGTTGTGCAACATTGTCTCTTGTGCAATAGCTGGCCTTGCTGAGCCACATCCACGTTTAATATACTGTAATAGTCAGCAGTATGACATTAAGTCTATGATGTCTGTGTTTCAGGTGCTGGGATAACCATGCATGACCCTGACCATGAATACAGGTGAGCCTTTTGTCCTTTTCAGGTCTTTTTGCGGTCTGGGCTTGCTGTCAAATCATTCTCCAGGAAGCCCTTACCCCAAAAAGCATCTGCATGGGATCTTTGCTTCCAAGAACATTTACATGAATGTTATATTTTGCATTTGAATCCAGATAATGCTATGTATCAACCTGTGACTGAAATATTATATACATAATAAATATACTATTGTTTTGTAATGTATTTCACATACATATATTATTTACATATATAGGTTGCAGTAAAGCATGGTGTTGGGTTGGCAGTTGTTGATACATATGTTGACTACAAGCTAAAGATTTTAAATTATCTAAAGAAACAAGTTCTGTAAAGCACTCTGAATAAAAGTTACACTCCCAATTACTCCATATGTCCAGTAGATGGCAGTGCATCTAAAATGATTAATCTACTGAATTGATAACGTATATTATATCACTGTATATTCTATAAAGGTTTTGAAAAAATGTAATATGCTGCAGTTAATTATGATTATTTGTATTTAAAACAGCATGATTGCAATAAAGATTAGTAGTTATTGCTAGAGGTTTGCTGCAAATGTTTTGCTGTAGCAATGTGATATTTCAATACAATTAAATTAGACAAAATGCAAATTTTCTGAATGTGAAAACAAGTCCTAACATAATGGAGCACAACGGACCATCAAAAGAGGCAATCTGTGTTTACTCAAGAAATTACTTAACTGTATCATGCAGACATTAGTCATTTCCTTTAGATTTCGGCAAGGAGGAATTTCTCAGTCCAATAGTACCTTGAGCAATTTTTCACAACTTCATTTAAACTGGCACAAATATTGTTAGTGTTCCAGTAAAACATGATATTGTGTGTGCACGCATGCACACACACACACATTTATAAACAATTAGTGTGGAATGTGGCAGAGCGAGATGGTTTTCCGATATGGTTTGGTCCACCTTTTCAACAAGGGCAGTGCCAATTATTATAGAATTCATAATGAACATCTGGCTCCTACATTATTATGGTTATTTTGTCCCCATTAGCTATGCTTATGTGATTTCTCATGAGGGGCCAGTATAGTATAGAGAATTATATTTGCTTCACAATGCAGGATTAGGACCTTATTCTGCTATAAACCTTCCTGCATTAAGCCACTGATGCGAGTCTAACTATTCAAGGAATAGCATGGTTGTTAATTGGTGGTTACTTGGATACTTGTGTAATGGAATCTGCTAAAGGTTCTCCATTGGTGGACTGTTAAGTCCACTATAAGACAAGAAGTAACTATACGATATTTGTAACTTCGAGAACGCTAAATGTGTTATTTGGTTGGGAATCATTTATTTTCTGGAATGGTATGGTGGTTCTGGAATGGTATTTACTTCTACTTATATGGCCATAAACCTGTTAATTTGTTTCACTCATCAAGCTAACGTGTAATGATTATGCTTTTTTGTGTTCTTATTACTTCTAATATCTGAGCTTAAACCAGACACATTTGACTATCTGATTGATACAGGACTTACTAATATGTATACCAACAGAGATGACACTTTTCTTGTTTGACTGCTTTAATTAATGACCTCACTCCTAGCTGGAGAGGATAACATCACTGTGGATCATTTTAAATATAGTCACTAACAAACCATAATGAGTCAGCAGTGTTTGTCTTTAGGTAAAGGGGAATTATAAACTTTAAACAATCCTTTTTAAGACCCGCTGTCATGTTTTCGCAATAAAATCACATAACTATGATTTAAAAAATATTTTTTTTAAAAGGACATGCTATGATAATATTCATTTTTTCTTTAAAATTGAAATCCAGAATCTTCTCAATCAACGATGACATAAGTCATAAAATATCCTTTGCAAAGACAGGTGGTTATCTCCACTGGGTGCCAATCCTTGTATTATGTTTGTGTTTGGCTGGTTTTTGACTTACTTCTGCACATTTGCTTCCAGCTGGGACTAATTTTACCCATACTGCTTCAATTATGCACAATTGTAACTGCTTTCAAAAGCTAAAATACAATACAAATGTTCAATGAAAGTTTCAATGAAATAGAAACCAAAAGTGGATGTAGCAGAAAGTTACTTTGTATTATTCAAAATCCAATGAAATATGAAGAGTCTCTGGGAATTGATGATGGTAAACATGACCTGAAGAAATCAAGCGTTCATTATTTTTGGGCATTGCATAGCAGGCCAGCCTTCTTCTGCATGACTGGGATGAGATGCATATGACTAACCTTGCTGGTAGTTTCTTCACATCCATTTCCATAAAGCTTTCACTCTCTTTACTTCATCTTATGATAAACAATTTATCTTTTTATATAATCTATTTTTCATAGCTATTGTTGATCAAGTATTTACATAACCTCCACATCTGATTTGGAGTCCATTCAAAGCTTATTCAGGCCTTTCAGCTAAATTTAATAGAGTAACACAAGGTCATGGAACAGTCCGGGGTTGGAAATAGCTAGTTTTCCTTCATGATATAAAACACACACGGGATCCATAAATGAGAATTCCCGTCATTCCTCTGAATCACCCAGAGGTCCTGCCGCTGTGTGGGATTCCCGGTTTCCACACTGCTGTCGGTGGGGTAATCTGACACTGTGTGAAACCTATACCAGGTATGTCAACCAGCAAGTACATGGACGTTATGCTCATTATGCTAACATTTTCACTTTAGCTAACTAATTGTGCGTGTGTGTGCGTGTGTGTGTGTGTGTGTGCGTGTGTGTGTGTGTGTGTGCGTGCGTCTGTGTGAGCAGATTGAAAGAATGGGTCACTTAAATGTGACTCACCACCATCTATCATAAGTCATGTGACATAAATCCCGATTAATAATAAATGAGTCCTTGCATCTAGTCTGCCAGATTCCAGGGGTGACCAGTGTCATTGATCCTATACTTTAATTCCAGCTTTACAACGTGATACAGTATTGCATATGCTCTCTTATTTATTGTCGTACTGCTCTTTACTGAGCTTGTTTTAACCAGATCCAATACTCATTGTGAGTTGTGAGTATAGGCATGCTCCGTTGGGAAGTGTTGCAGTCATTGCCTCCCCCTCCTACAGAAAATGGCAGGTACTCTCAAAAATACTTATCTCAGGTGGATGAACTGACAGTGATTGTCACTGATGATTGTCACATCTTATCTATGCACATAGCTGCCAGCAAAATGCTTATTTATCATAACCGGTGGTTTGGCCTGAAGCACAATTATTTAAACATTGCCTTTTCAGACCCGCTTTCATGTTTTTGCAATAAAATCGCAGAATTATGATATAAAAAGTTACATGAAAATAAAAGGACAAGCAAAGATAATATGACATTTTTTAATTTAATTTTTTTAAATGTAAAAATATAGAATATTCAATTATTCAACATACACAAACATTCCATACATTTAATTTCCTTTGCAAACACAGGTGATTATCTCTACTGGGTGCCAATCCTTGCATATATTTGACTGTTTTTCGACTTACTTCTGCAAATGTACTGACAACTTCAGCTGGGACTAATCTTACTTATACTGGGAAAGTCGTACTGGAGCTTGTGGGATCAGGCTGGTATCACAAGGCTAACCATTCCCACAATGGGAGTGTGATGTCATCCACTGTTCAGGATGCAAATAATACACTATAGTGTATACTGTATTTTTAGATATAAAAAAGTTGTTTGCTGCTATATTACTTAGTATCGGATCTTTAGGAAGTTCTATCAGAACAAATATGCTAATTATTTTCCAATTTCACTTAGAAAAAACTAACTTTGCTCATATTTATTGTTCCACATTTGTGTATACTAAAATAACCAGTAACAAACAATTACACCAATATTCATATTTCATAAATCCCGGAATGAAATGCAGGCTATTTTCTTGTTAACCGATACTAGGCCCCAAAACAGGCCACCTAATAAAATCCTCTCAAGGAACTTTGTTTATGGCAAGTTAGACCGCCCAATAATATTAAAATTATTAGAAACACATTATTTTACATTAGTGTGCAACCATTGTTGTTTTCTGGCCAACAACTAGTAATCTGGATATGCATGTGACTTTCATTTCTTAGATTTGGAAACTAACGTGTGTTTTGGATATAATGTGCTTTAGATTCACATTCCAACAAAATAGTTGTGCAAACGTCATGGCAACTGGAGGCCAATGCTGCAATTCGTCTTAAATATTATACAAATATATTTTACATAATGTTTTTTAAAGACAAAGCCAAAGTGGTCTGGGTGTTTGGCTACCAGCCAGAAGGTTGTGGGTTTGATCCCTGTAAAGTTTCCACACTCCTGGTAAAATGCCAGTTTTTTGTGATGTAAAAATTGAGACAAAGATAAATCATATCCGAACTTTTTCCAACTTTAATGTGACTTATAATTTGAACAATTCAATTAAGGAACAAACTGAAAAATTAAAAGTAACCTTACAATAACCTGGTTGCATAAGTGTGCCCATGCTCATAACTGGGGATGTGGCTGTGTTCAGAATTAACCCATCACATTCAAACTCATGGTAAATAGTCATTACACACCTTCCATCATTTAAAGTGACTCTGATTAATCACACATAATGTTCAGCTGTTATAGTAGGACATTTTCTTAGTTGCATCTCAGAGCAAAAGCCATGGTCCGCAGAGAGCTTCCAATGCATCAGAGGAATCTCATTGTTGAAAGATATCAGTCAGGAGAGTGTACAAAATAATTTCCAAAGCATTATATATACCATGGAACACAGTGAAGACTGTCATCGTCAAGTGGAGAAACTATGGCACAACAGAGACGTCTTTCCAAAATTGATGAAAAGACTAGAAGAAAACTGGTCAGGGAGGCTTCCAAGAGGCCTACAGCAACATTAAAGGAACTGCAAGAATTTCTGGCAAGTACTGGCTGTGTGCTACATGTGACAACAATGTCCCGTATTCTTCATATGCATGGGCTATGGGGTAGGGTGGCAAGCCTTTTTTTACAAAGAAAAACATCCTCAGATGGAACCGAAGCCTTAGTCAGGGTAGAGGGAATTATGAAAAGTTCCAAATACCAGGAAACTTTGCCTGGTATTTTTACAGGGGTGTGTAGACTTTTTATATCCACTGTACCTGTAAGGATCCTTGAGCAAGATGCTTAACTGCCTGCCCCCTAACTCAGAGCTATTCATCTCTGGTCCTGGAAGCCCGCACCCTGCATGTTATAGATCTCTCCCTGCTCCGACACACCTGATTCAAATGAACGGGTCATTATCAGGCTTCTAACAACCTTGAATCAGGCGGAGTTGCTGCCGGTGGTTGGTCGTACCTTCCATTGCAGCAATCACCATCAGTGTATGAATGTGTGTGAATGGGTAAATGCAATGCAAAATAACGTAAAGCGCTTTGGATGAAAGTCCATTTACCATTTAGCCAAAGCAGTAACAATAATTAACACAGTAACTGAGACACAGAGGGAAACCACTTGAGTGCGCAATCTCACGTCTGTTTTCTTAAAAGGGCAATTCTTCCATTCTCTCCAAGGCTCACAACAGTGATCAATTTCCAGAAATAGCCAGAAATAGTCACCAAATAAAGATTTCATCACACTATTCCAAGAAACGTATTAAATAAAAACATTGTGAGACAGTGTGGAAGTAAATGGAATGGACAAACTAGTTGTGTCTGGTTAAGCATCATGTTACAAGTGATGTAAACGCTGTGGAGGAAGAACAGGAAGTCCTAATTTGGCAATAGGTTTGTTTGTGTGGATGATTTTGTATAGCAGGGAATAATATACTGTAGTGTGCTCAAATAACCTCTGGACTTGTGATGGTGTATTTGTAGTGGGACATTCAGAAGATTTCTTGTTTACAGTGTCAGGGTGATGTCCATCCCACTGGTCAGAGCAATGTATTGAGGTGTGTGTGTGTGTGTGTGTGTGTGTGTGTGCGCGCATGCACATGTGTCCGTCTGTCTAAACATAAGCAATGTGTAGCCACTATCCTTTCAAATTTTAAGTTAAGTGAGTGGATACTCGGCTGAATGAGGAAGGAAAGTAACTTTTATTGTTACAAAATTGTCACGGAATTCATCCTCTGCATTTAACCCATCCCTCAAGGAAGCAGGAGGCAGCCACCATGCAGCACCTGGGGATCAACTCCAGATGGAAACTAGTGTCAATGGTCAATGGCAGTGACTGGAGAGTTAACCTAACATGTGTATTGATAGTGAGGGAAACCGGAGCACTAGGAGAACATGCAAACTCCACACAGAAATTGGGGGTCGACTGAGGTTCGGGACCAGGGACCTTCTTGCTATGAGGCCACATTGCTATGCACTGGGCCACTGTGCTGCCCAAACAAGGCTTTGACCAAATAATTACAATCACTTGTTTTGTGTTATGTGAGCGAGGAAACTCTCTGGTCATCAATGAAACAGCATTTTGGCAATGACTCATAGACACATTTTGAATGCCCCCAATACAATGTAGGCTACATTGCATCACAATGTAGGCTGCTCGGTAATAACCAGTGGGACACATAAAGGTAACACTCCTGAAGGAAGACAGCATCGTCAGTAACAAAATCCCACTAATTAACAACACTTTTGTTGCAATGATACCGTTATATGTCAATGGAAAAAAAAAAAGTTTTCTACATTATTCAACTATTTACGAAAGTCAGACTTGGAGGTTTTTGCATCTGAACTGTTATTTGTCAAATTATCCCAAATAGAGATTGATGCTATGTTGAGGAAAGATATAAACATTTATACAAATTTAAGATAAATTAAATTATATTTGGTCATAGCACAAATGTAATCAAATTACATTTAAAACAGATTTGCGGTATGCCGTTTATTGTTGTCCTGTCAGTGAAGGGGGAGGGGGGGAGGGGGGGGGGGGGTTCTGTGGGGTCTGAAAGAGGTGAGTAACAGATGAGTCAACAGCACTCCAATATAAGATACCCTGATGGAGCTAGAGCAGTGGCATACTCACACAGATCAACCAAGGTAAGGACCTTTCTCTTTCATGGTGCTCTCTGAACTCATTCCTCTCTTATTAATACAGACTTTATCTGATTCAAGAATGTATTGCATGTCTAGTCCAATTGTTTCTTACTCCTAAACCTAAATTGTAAATTATGTTTTAATCATTGGGGTTACGTGGCTGACAAGTAGAAAGTGTTGAACTTTGGTTCAATGGAAAGGCCTGCTTATTGTTTGTCACTGGCAAGTTATGTCCCAGATGTGTATTTGCATTATACTATTTAAGTCAAGTTGGAGGCCTTAGAACTTTAGATAAATGTTAATTAATTGTCTTTTGATTTATTAATAGGCCAATGTTGTGCAGTCTTGGATTTGTGTTTGTTGATGGAACCGTTTGAGAATACATATACTTTATTTAGTTCCTTACATATAAATCATATACTATTACTTTCTTGTAGTTAAACTGTTAGCATTGTTTTAAATAAAAATTAAAAGAGAAGATGGAACAGCCATACGCTTCTTCACACTGTATCAGACTGATGGCCTCAGGTGTGACTAAATGTCTATCGCTAGGCGTTTGTGCTGTTACATCACCAGAAAAAACTAACTCTACCGATGAGTGAAATATTACGTCTTAACTTTAAAACATTTCCTATGACTCTAAATAACACGCATACCCTGTACGCATCACCAGCCAACAAATATGGACTGCATGCTGGCCGTTCTCCTCTTCACCCTGCTGCAGACCTTCCATGTAGGCAGTGCAGCGCCTCTTTCAAAAGAAGCAGTGAGCATGCGGACCAAAGTGAAAATGAATGCTGAACAGCTAGTGCGGAAGATAGACCTTCACCTCCAGGTAATCATGAGATGCAGTCTTAACACAATATTGGCCAATCATTTAGCACCATTTCAACCAAGTTCACTATATGTATAAAATCTCTTTTGTTTACCGTCTAGGATCAGTTTTTCACTGGCCCGTCGTCTCTTAGTGGCCCTACAGACACTCTGGATGGACTTTCCTCTATAGTCATGGTCCTGGAAGGCTATGAAAGCCTGCTATCAGAAACCCTGGATGGAATGCCCCAGCTGAAGCACGAAGTGTCCTCACTGAGGGGATATCTGGATGACTGGGAGCAGGTCCACTGCAGTGAACCTAGGCCAAAGCCGCGTGCACAGGGGCGCTTGGCTGAGCTACACAGTCATAAACAATTTATTCACACCGTAGGCTTTGAGGCTCTGCTTGGGCTGAAAGAATACTTAAAAAGCCTTCTGAAGAACCTAGACCACCTTGTGACATGCTAATGTTCTACTGCAGACTGTTATGTCCTAGTCCGAGGTTACATCAAGACTTGTTGAACAAGACTATGTTTCAAATGTCTTAAGCAATTTCTATATTAGTATTATTTTATATATTATATAAGTATTTATTTTTAAATGCATTATATATTTTGATATTAAGGTATTTTATAACAAATGCATATTTTCAATATGAATGTTTGCCTACATGTAACATTTTGGGTAAAGAAATGTCAACATGCATATTTCTTTTGTTGACCTGTTAACGCACAGCTAAGTTATTAGAGTACTGAGCCACAATTGGCATAGACTTTGGCAGAGAAGAAGCCTAATCAGAAAAACGCACGACTCCAGATGAAAATGCTGAGTAAGGCCTGTCGGCTCCAGAGGGAATGTTCCTGTGAACTGTAACGTCATGCCCAGAGTTTCCTGAAACTCCGGTCATGCCGGGAATAGCATATGCTGTGTGAGAAATGGGAGAATAGCCAGGGGAGGGAAGGAGAGCGGGTCTCTTAAATACAGCCCTCTTCACATTTCACAATGTAAAAACTCTTTAAAAACTGTTTATTTATATTGCATACGCATTTACGCATTTATATTGCATACGTGTATGTAGACATATGTGTCTTCTGTTGTCTGTTGTCTCCTAATATGTACTGAATTTGTTTTTTTTAATGTTTTTAAATTATATAAAACTAATGCACACATACACAATGATTGACTGGAATTAGTAATTCATGATAGCACAGTATTAGTTCATAATCGACAGAATTATGATACTGATACATATTACATACATATTGCCCACTGGAATCACTTTTAGATAGAACAAAAGTTACATTTAATACACCAACTCATATAGAAATATCATGTCAGGTAAACATTAAAAATGGTATTGTTTGTGAAAACAGACCAAACACCACAGGGAAGTGTCAGGAATATAACTACTGTTATAACTAAATACAACTGTTCTTAGAAACATTCTGGAATTAGCTGCTGAACCACTTGTTTCTCTTCAGGTTTGTAGCCATGTTGCCAGTACCAATCAGTTTCTTCTTGTACTGTTCGACCAAACTATCAAAGTGGTCCTTGTCCTTCCTGACATGGGTCTTGGCTGGCTTAACACTCTGAAAAAGTAAATACATAAAGAATGTTTTGGTCATCGTAATTTTTGCGTAATATTTACGAGTAAAACTAACTATAAATACGCCAATGCAAACATCTAACACTACACACACTGTAAACACACTGTTAGATGTTTGCATCGGTATATTTATTTATATTATACAACCATATATACCCGTAC
>JAODOY010000021.1:2925152-2951088 GCA_025399855.1 Forbesichthys papilliferus
AATGCATATTTTTTTTTTTTTTTTTTTTTTTTAAGACTTAAGAAGTGTTTGATTGAAAACTATTCTCTTGTCTATGCTCACAGAATTTGATTAGCCTTTACCTCCATTAAGAAAAGGGAAGGGAAACTATTTCAGTTTTGGCACAGGGCTAAAACTGACATGTAAGTCGTGGCTAGATTTGTTTATCATTATTATTAAATGAAAAATAAAACAAATTTACTAAATTAATACACCCTAACACACAAACGGCAACATACATTCCAACATGTGCTTTGAGATATTGCATGGAGCCGCCACTCTTATAAATGATGTGCTAACAATGTTTTACAGAAAATGTCTAATAAAGTCACTGTTTGATTAACAGTTGTTGGAGGAACTAGTATAGTGATGTTTTGAATTTCTCACTACACTGTCATTCATGTGTGTGTGTTTGTGTATATAAATATATATAGAGTAGAAAGACCTCGCAGACATTCATGGCCAGTTTATTTAAAATCAAGTATATGTCCTTAATCACATTGCAATCTCAAAGGGCTTTACTGCCTACATTTCACATGGAAACACACAATACCCCCTTAACCTGCTCCTCTTCCAGGGCAAGAAAAAAAAAATATATGAAAAAAAAGACTGGGAATGTACCACAGAGGGAGGAATCTACACCTCCAGGATGATAAAGATGCAATAGGTGATAAGCACACAAGATTTAGCAATAAAACGTTGAATATGTTTAACATTGTGGCATACTTAGAACTAACACATTGTAGAAATCTAAAGCATCTGGTTAGTTAATTAAACATGGTCTGTCAATTGTAGCATTAACAGATGCCCCAGGAGTCCCAGGTCCGAGGAAGTTTCCTTGCACTAGTCACAGGTTAAAAAAACATCCTGCTACATCTAACGCAAGATGCTCTTGTGTTTCACTGTTTTTTTAGCTGTCTTGATAAATTCAGAGGCATACCAATACATCAGAGGTGAAGGTTTTTAAAAGAGGTGTGTCTGGATTTTGTCAAGTAAAATTACAGGAAATCCCACACAAATTGTCTATTGGGTGCAATATTAATATCTTTACTCCTTTATATCTAAGGGAGTATCCCTTAGATCTCTTATATCTAAAGGAGTAACCGTAGATGCTCCCTTAGTATCTAAGGGAGTATATATGACAAGATAAAATAGGTAAACAATGCCTACAGAAGGGTGAAGCAGGGCTTGCTATGATTTCTGGATGTTTGTTCTAATGTAATTATGACAGCTTATCAGGCTTAGTGGAGATGGGTCAGTGCACAGTGTGAGGCTAAGCAGTGCACCAAGTATCTAGGTGTACAAATGTTTCTCTTTATTATGTAAGACCCATTTGAAATGCTTGGCTAATAAAATAAATACATTTCAACCTGCTTTTCAAAATCGTACGGCAGCATTATCAGAGGTGAGCCGGAATAGTTTTTAAGAGAAACAACTCCCTCAGATGGAGAGGATGACTCAACATGAATGTAAATATCAATCTGTTTTATTTCACAATGTACCAAATTTATTGGACTTGTTTTGTTTTTGGCAAAATGGCATATTGGCATGAATGTAATATGTTAATATAATTTAAATACTCTTGCCACTGCAATATTAAATTACAGTAAAACTGAAACTCAACTTGTCGGTCATAAATTCTGCTAAGCGACAGGTGACTTCATCAAGGGCCTGCAACAATCTATGTTTGAAGGAGTACCACGTGCTTCAGTGGGACCATAATCCTCCTTCACCTATCCAACAGCTTGCAGTGTATTACACACAGGCGTGCAGAGACTGTAGTTGCCTTTCTCAAGCGTACTCTGGGGATTGGCTGGGAGCAATAAGAAACCGACCATGACCCTGCCTATCCCAGTGCCACGACCGTCCTATTCCCAGGCCAGGGAGAACCTGGTGAATGCTATCTCTCCCAGGATTCTGTGCTTGCTGGCCTGTGGAGGGGAAGACTGCCGCTATGAGGGCCCAGCGTGCTGGAGACTGAACCAACAGGCCATACGAGGCGTTTTCTCCTCTTGGTGAAACACTTTGACAGCAGATAATAATGTGGCACTGTATAATGCATCGGCTCTCGTACAAACAACCATGTATGTGTTCACTCCTCGCAGGGTGACGGATGATATTATTGCCATGGCACGGCCCTCCAAATATCTAATTGAGAAATATAATATCATCGAGCAATTTCAAAGGTAATCAGCGTTCACTGTTTAATTTCTTTGGATTGTGATTGTGTGTGTGTGCTATGCATGTGTGTGTGTCTATGTATACCTACACACATTCACTGTCCTCCGTGTACTGTCTATATCCAGGTTCAACATCAAGTCCGTTATCAGCATGCAGATCCCCGGTGAGCACGCTTTCTGTGGCCCTCCCCTGGACCGTCACAGTGGCTTCACTTACTCTCCGCAGACCTTCATGGACAACGACAGTAAGATCATCATGTGTGGTGCTGCACTAAATGCTGCTGCTGCACACACACACACACACACACACAGCAGAAGTCATCACTCTGTTGTATTACAGGTAATCAACAAAACAGTCTGTCTGATCTGTATAACAAACAGCTGCTTAGGAAAGCAGAATGCATCCTGCCTGACAGCACCCATACAGTATACGCTCAGAGTTTCATATTGCCTTCAGGCTCCTGTTTTAAATTTCGACTAGTAGAATCCAACAGACTCAAACACTCTTTTATACCTTCAGCCATCTCATTGCTTAACTCTCACAGTAAAAGGTAATGCGACACCTGGTTAATATTGCTCTTGTATACTTGTAGCGATATGTTGTAACTTGTGATATGGTATGTATGTATATATGTATGATTGCATGTATCTATGTGTTTTAGCTGTACTACAGTTGCACAACTAAGTGCCGCGCTGGGGACAATAACGTTTCTTTTAAACATACTTACTTACTCTTTCTGCCCACTCATGCATCTGTATATGCGCGCGCGTGTGCGTGTGTGTGCGTGTGTGTGTGTGTGTGTGTGTGCGTGCGTGTGCATGTGTGCGTGTGTTTCCTCCCATCCTTTGTTTAGTTTTCTTCTACAACTTCAGAATGCCAGATTACAGCGTCTCCTCTCTGCTCGGTGTAATTGATGCAGTTAAGGTGCTGGCCTTTGCTGTTAAGGAGGGAAGGGTGGCTGTCCATTGCCACGCAGGTCTGGGCAGGACAGGTGGGCAATGCTGCGTGTGGCCGAGAGAGAAACCGTACGAGCGCTACTTCACGCATCTGTCTATCCCTGTGTTCACCAGGTGTCCTGATAGCCTGTTATCTAATCTACACCCTGCGCATTAGTCCCAGTGAAGCCGTCCACTATGTGCGTATAAAGCGGCCCCAGTCCATCCAAACACGGGCCCAGCTCGATAAGGTTTTCGACTTCGGCCGCATGCTCAGCACCCAGCTGACGCTGTACCCGGACATTAATCTGCGCTACGGGGCTCCCTTCACCTTGCAACACTACCTAAACCGCCAGGCTCTACTTGTGCATGGTCAAGAGGCGCGCACCCTTAGGTTTACCCCCAAGGTACGGAGAATGTATGCCCTGCTTGTGTTTAATGTATTCATATTGCTGAACATTATAATGTATTTACTGTATACAGTACAAGCATCTCATAGCCAGGTTAACATATGTATGTTTTCATGATAATAAAGAAACTTGAACTTGTGTATATATTTAGCCCAGAACACTCTCCTCAGTTTGTCTCCTATTTAACAGCGTACAACATTGTTGTTTAACATTTAGCTCGAATCTCATCTGTACTTCTAACGCTATAGAAAGGCTCGTGTCTAACACACACACACACACACACACACACACACACACACACACACACACACAATAACACTAACAAGGCATGTTCCTTTAAACAGTCAGTTATGGTGAATTCCAGCTGCGTTTGCCATCTCCACCATGCTAACCTTGTGGGCTGTGTTGCCAGGTGGTGTACCTTGTGTGTGTGCGTCTATGCTGCCTAGCTCTGGGTCTCCCCGCCCCTCCAGAGGTACATGCTGAGCTGGAGAAAAGGTCAGCAGTACGGGCCTTGGGCAGGGATGTGAGGGAGACCCTGGTGGCCAAACAGTATCTGCCCCTGTTGCGTGAAGGGCACTGGGTGTCCTGGGTGGGCTCCGTGGCCTGCTGGGAGGAGCCTGGGAAATTCTCAGTGAGAAAAAGGGTGATGCCTGACAAACGCAGTTATAGTGACTCTGACCTCAGCAAGATTACCATGAACCAGGTTAGCATTCACCACACAGACCTAGCATTAAACAGCCTTGTCTTTTTAAGGACAAATGTATACCAGATCAAATAAAATATAAAAGAAAGTCTTGGTTTTCATCCTCAAGGAGCTTGGCCCATACTGTATTCCACTACTGGGAAATGAGAGAGATTGGAGTGGACACTATCTGATAAAATCAGATTTGGAAGGTGCCAGTCCCAGGGTCACCTCGCGTTCTGCAGATCACACGCCTGGAAATAAGCAAACTCACCCACCTTGTATTTCAATGACCAACAATACAGCAAAGTGCTCCCAGTGCAGAGTGACGAAGACATTGTCACTTACCAAATTCAGATCTAATGTTGAGGTAGCTGTAAATCTACCTAATCTACCTAATCTGCATATACTGTTAGTAAATTGCATAGGGAAGTAAGGCTTCATAGATAATTACCTCTTCCCAATTATAGCTGCACAGAAATCCGCACAAGCCAGGCCAAATATCAGTGGCCCGCTCTGTCGCAAGAGCAATGTCAGACCAAGACTCCCCAGGAGATAACATTCTACAAAGATCTGCTCTACTCCAAGTAAAATACAAATGTTCATGTTTTCCTTGTACTATTTCGGCTCTAAGCCTATGTTATCACAAAAATCTAATATTATATTTTACAGGAGGAGTTGAATAGCAGTGAGTGTGGATGGGCTCTACTCGTCACAGAGTCAGACCCTTATGTTCTCAGTTATCTGCTGTGGACCTGGCTGGAAAAATTAAAGGTGAGAGGGTTTTAATTTAATATTTGAGGGGCAAAGGAATATCAACATTCTGCATTTCAGGTTATGGTTATGGTCTGACTAAGGAACCTCTTTGTATCCGCGATTAAGAGCTAAATAAAACTGACTTAATGTTTTATTATTATTTTCCTGCCATTCCCTAAATGGTATTGTGTTATGTTGTGTAGAGAGAACCTAACTGGATTTTGAGTTTTGATAAACACCTTGTTTTAGTGGCAAATGCACAATAAAAGTGAGAAGCATCAATGTAAAACAACCATATACAAATAGACCAGACAAAATCCATGGCATTCCTATTGACACTAGTTTTAACCTTCAGGAGCCTGTTTTGAGTACAGAGGATGTGCAAAAGTTGACTTCAGGAGCAAACAAGAACCCTATAATTGTACTGAAGAAGGTATACATTTAATTTAAATGAATTACATTTATAATTTAATGTTATTTAAATGTAATCAAGAGTGTTCTACCATTAGAGGGATTTGACTCAATATGTAGTGTAAAGTACATATATTTATATTATTTCTAATAGTTGTGTTGTCGTGTGATTACAGCCACAGCACCACACCATATCTTGTCTGCTGAGTTGTGTAGGTACTGTGACCCGCTTGTGTCCACACAGAGAGGATGCAGTACTACGACGTATGATACGAGCCCTAAACAGGGTAAAATAATAGTGTGTGCGTGCATGCATGCGTGTGTGGGGGAGGAGTAATACTGTTTGCAAGATAAGAGTATCTGAGTGTGGGTTGTAGGGGTGTAAAAGTGTCATGCTTTACATTGAAAAGTGTCATTATTCTATTTTAATTGAGCAGAACTCACAAGAAGAAATGGAAAGCCAAGCAGCTTTGATGAAGATCTTCAAGACCAGTTCCAGAGAGACATTCCACAACTATAGTTCTCTAAGCAATGCCTGCAATGGCACTAACTGGGATTTCCAAAAGAAAAACAAAACAAATATGATGGCAATGTTCAAAAACTGTTAAAGAATTAACATTAGTAAATTACTAAATAGAAATAGCCATCCTTGTAAACATTGAACCAGTTATGTATTAGTAAAGTATGTAGTATATCTAATTGCACATAGAGCACCTTTTTTATTTTAAATAAAAAAATAGAATTCTAACTACAGTAACTAATTCATTTGTTTGAATTCCTACTGTATTCTTTTAAACCAACATTCAAAACATATTGGTTGTGCCTGTCAGAGCATCTCTATGGCAACGTTGTCATAGTGAACTTGGTAAAAATTACTAAACAAACTGTGTTTCGCCTGCCTGCACGTGTAGTGTCCCAGGCAGCATTAAGGACAGTCACTACAGCAACACAGGTCTGGGATTTTATTTATCTAAACTATTTATACAATCTCACCAGACAAACTTGTGAGACTTCTCATTATTGTGACTTTACAATGGCTAAAATGTGTGACCTTTGAAATAGAATGAAATGAGTAACCAAAACTCAGAATATCAACATGTAAGCTGTACTGTTACTTACTGTACAGTAGGCCTTTAGCATGCAGACGTTTACTGAGGAGACATTAAAAAAATACTATTATAATACATATAATATATGTTTTGAATCAACACTGCAATGTTTAGATAATTTACATTCCCAATGGACAGGTAATTTCAGGTGATCAAGAGGAAATAAATACTTTTACATTACTTTTGAAGTTGAACAATTTGAAAGACAGTATGACATTTTTTTATTTTTTCATGTGAATGTTTGTATTTTTAAATATCCGAAATACTTTTTTTGTTTTGGAGGAACCTAAATTTACTTTTTCTTTTAGAGGAAACATGCCAGACACAGACGTTTGGGTCGGCACCTGGAGACCCCATAAAACCAGAGGTCCAATAGCTGCTCTATATGGGAGCCCAGGGCCCAAATATGCACTGCCTGGCCTCTTAGGTAGGCAACAACTTTTACATTTAGACTCTATTTTTTAAATAAAAACAACATTGTTTTTATTGTGACTAAAGTCTCTGCACTTCCCTCATAGGTATTACGAACCACGATCTAAGAAAAAACCAGGCACCGATATTTAGCTTTGGGACGCGTCATGACCTGCCCAAAGCTGACACTTCCCCAGGACCAAAATATTTGATTCCTGCCTACATTACCAGAGTGGGCAGAAGTGGCACGCCTGCGTTCTCCCTCTACAGCCGTGCTAGGGACCCCAAACGTTTCCTTGTCCCTGGACCAGGTAAATTAAACCATGTTTATGTTCAAATGGTTAAAGCATGCCGGTAATACATTTAACAAAACATTGTCTGACAGACATTATTCATAATGTAGGAATTATAAACTTGTAACTTTAAAGCATATCTAAATAAGTTATGTTCATTCATTATTTCTGTCTTAGTGATGTAGAGATATGGAATAATGTAATGATGAGTAATGATAATGTAATTGTGATTTGTTGCAGGCCAGTACTCTCCAGAACAATGTACAAAGTCAGTCTACTATGCTGCCCCTGCTTTCTCACTATCTGCCCGGAGCAGAGAATTCAACTATGATAAAACCCCAGGTAATATTTGATCATACTAGACATTTTCATAGCTTATGGAAACTACATGAAAATAATGTAAATGTACTGTTGTACACAGAGACTGTCTATGATATTTAGCTGCAAATCACCATACAGTGTCCTGAATTATTCAGAAACTGTTATTACACAATGCAGCGACTGACTATCTTTGTTTTCTCCCTATTGCTGATATTATAGGACCTGCTGCATACATGCTGCCACCAGTGCTTGGTGCCAATTCTGTGAACAAAACGTCATCTCCTAATTATTCGATTAGTGGGCGCAACAAATTTGGCAGCTGCTATGAGGACATGAAAAAGGTCAACATGGCTCTTTTATGCAAAGACAATATATGTAATGTCATAGTACAGCCATGTGAAATGTCTTAGAATATGCAACACCACATTATTTATATAAACAAAATGATTTTTTGTTGATTTTAATTTGATTAGCACAAAACACCACTAAAACATTGTAAATACTACAGTACACCCAAGACTATGAACTTGGCTGCAGACCGCCAACAATCCAGTATGTACACTTTTCCTTCAGACTCCTGGCCCTGGCACCTATTGTACAGTGGACACTGGCATCTACAAATATAAGGCTCCACAGTATAGCATGACTGGGCGTAACAGTGCGTGTGGCGACAACACAAAGAAGCCTGGACCTGGAGCACACCACCCAGAGCGGGTAAGACACCACAAAAATAATAATAATACAATGGTTTGCTATCTATTTTGAGTAAGCTTTATAGAGCTAGCTAGGGATCATTCTGTTGATGGTGATGCCACTGAATATTTGAATAGGAAGTTATAATAGCACAAAGAAATAATGTACAAATGCACATGCTAACAAAACTATTTAAAAATAATTACTTTTCAAAGTGTTGAAATCATCTTGTGGCCCCGCATGAATAATAACTTACCTGCTAATTGTCATCTTTCACATTCTAGGTCACCTGCACAACAAACCAGGCTCCACGATTCTCCTTTGGTGTGCGCCATTCACAATACATTGCACCACTCATTGTAGATGCAGTTAATCAAGTTGGAAAACAAACACTGCAGTATTAACAGAGGGCGATGTATTTCACATTGTTCTATTATATATTGCATTTGAGAATGAAAACAAAACAAATTATTAAAAAAAAAAATTTTTCTATTTCTTGAGTGAGCAATAATAAAAATATATATATTTATGTATATATATATATATATTTGCCTATTTACCTTATTTAAATTAATCTGTGTTTAATAATAGCAGGCAAGATTATAATATCCAATTCTTTCAATAAATTAAGTAATCAACCCATAGCCTATGCTGTTTTCAGGGTCTTATCGGTTGGCTGGGGTGGGCAGAGGCAGAGAGAAATCAACTACTTTGCTAATTCAATGTTATGTATTTCTTTATTTTCTTTTTGAATCTAAGATGATACACATCTGATTGGGTCTAGCTAGACATTTTTCTATCCTAGGCAGAATTATTATAGTTTACTTTATCTTAGCCTGCAAACGACTGGCTGACCACTATATTCTATTGTAGACTACTGAAGATCCAACCCAGCTTTTCTCTCTAGTTCATCATGCAAATTCAAATGATTAAATCTGATTCCAAATTTTACATAGGCTACTATAAATATTAGGTTTCATGGGGTATGTCATACTAGGCTACTTGGACACCCTACAAAAATAATCCTGTAAATGTAGCTCTTGTATACCAATTAAAAGCAACATGTTTGTGGTTACCCATTCAAACAATACGAATTCCCACCCAAAGTAAGATGAATTAGGCATACCACCAATAGTGCCTAGCACAGCCAGGGGTCTAGCTCACATGTTTTAGACAGGCACCTCTAAAGTCAGCACGCCAAATAACAATGCGGTCCTTCAGGCGTCCCGGTTGCATAGAAACGGCTGCTGTCGGGGAAGAACGTGCAAGCTTTAAGCTAATTTATGATTATGTTATTATTCCAAAATCTTTTTTACATCTAAACAGACGAAGGACGTGGATTTATTGCTTGATGTTTTTTTTTAAGAATATACTTCAGACCATTCATCATCGCTAGTCATCTGATGTCGATAGGTCATTTTAACATTTTTCAGTTGTACCGTACGTAAACATTCAGGACTCTCACATTCATTTTAAAAGATGAAGGCAATAAAGGCCCATATGTATAACAACGAAACCTTCAAGACTCGTTAGTAACAACTATGTTTTGTGACAGAAGAGTAAGCGAGCGAATTTTAATCCAGACTAACCTTGTGATGAATTTAGATACATAAGCGGCAAGCTAGCACGTATTGTGATTAGGCTACTGTATGCTAAATTACAGCTCAGCTAACAATCGAAATTTGTCAGGACAGTTCTATTCTACTGTAAAACTCGAATACACCCTCTCATCTAAGCCAAAGGAATGGCTGGCGACGCTAGTAACATCCCTGAATTAGACCAGGGGAAATACGATGCGGATGAACAAGTGAAGATCATCTGTTTGGGTGACAGCGCTGTCGGTAAATCCAAGTAAGTGATATTACAGAAGTCAGACAGTACCGGTAACTGTACGGTAGTATGTCTTCCCCCCGAGTCACAATACAGCAAATGTATTTAATTATTGTACGGTAAGAGTATTTTCAATATTGTTCTTCTACTTAATCAGTTATGCCATAACCTCATGTGTTCTCCACATTACGGCTATTATTCTTTTTTTTCGTGTTCTAGGTTGATGGAGAGATTTCTCATGGATGAATAGTATCCTTTTTCAAATACATTGACGTTTCTCTATTTCTAATACCCTATAAATTGTTATTATTGTATTATTGTTATAATGCTATGTAGATTGTCACGAAAATAGGCAATATCTAATGTATATTGAAAGCAGAAGGTCCTTAACGCTTGTTTAAGTCGCCCCCAACAGTTGTCAACTTATGCTCTGACTCTCTACAAACACTGTACCACAGTTGGAAACAAGACTATTGTGGTTGGTAAGTAGCAGTGGATTTGCTTTTGGCTGTAGTGTCAGCATCCACTTAAATAAGCTTGATGTTACATAACAATATAGCCCAAATTAGGAGTTGACCAGGACAACATAATAATTTACTAGGAGATGCCAACAGATACATCTGTGCAGTTAAAGGTAGAGTTAGCGATTGTCCGCTAAACACTTGACAAACAAAATCCAGTGAATATATATTTACGGTCTGTAACTGGGTTCTGTGTGTGCGCTGCTTAAAAAAATCCAGAGCTTCTGAGGGAATTTGTTTTGAGCACGAAGTTATCAAGCGTTCTCTAGCATAAACATTCCCTGCAGTTAATAATGCACAGCCCTGGCTCCATGAATGGGAACACAAAGAAGGTGGTGCAGGTAATGACAATAAGCGTCCAATTCGGGGGGTGGAGGTTTTGAGGGAGCATTGAAGGAAGAAGTGTTTTTGTTTTGATTGAATATCAACAATCTTTCTCCACGATCCCTGACTACACCTTTAAGAGATGCATTAGCTACAAATGGCCCATGACCTTTAGCTTCCTTATTTGCGTGTCCACCTCCCACACCAGAGTCCCACACGCAACACCGACTACATAGAGATAGAAGTGCTTTTTCATTTTGTCTTACTTCAACAGATTTTTGGGACACGGCTGGCCAGGAGAGGTTTCAGAGTATGCATCCCTCATACTACCATAAAGCACACGCTTGTATCATGGTAAGGTGTGGGTGTGCATCTGATGAAATTCTTTCATTATTTGCTAAGCAGGCTTATACTGTTGTTTTCAACAATTTTCTTCAAGGTGTTTGATGTTCAAAGGAAGATCACGTATAAAAACCTTGCCAACTGGTATA
The DNA here is from genome assembly GCA_025399855.1 of Forbesichthys papilliferus. Classification (NCBI taxonomy): domain Eukaryota; kingdom Metazoa; phylum Chordata; class Actinopteri; order Percopsiformes; family Amblyopsidae; genus Forbesichthys; species Forbesichthys papilliferus. Next base: position 2,936,542 of record JAODOY010000021.1, read on the forward strand.
AGGAGCTGCGAGAATACAGGCCTGAGATACCATGTTGTGTTGTTGCCAACAAAATCGATGGTGGGTCTGGCTGTAGTAGCCGTTCATATTATCTTCAGCACTTGTACAGACATGCATAGGAGAGCTCATGTTTAATACATGGACAAAGTGTGATTCAAGTATGACTGCACATTTCCACTTGTGGCTGAATTACCTTCAGCACATACACAAGGCATATTTAACACAAAATTGTTTAATCCGCCCACTTGAGGGCCAATGTACAAATGTAGACTCCTCTCTCTTTTATGTGTCTGCAGCCGACTTGAAAGTGACACAGAAGAGCTTCAACTTTGGCAAGCGACATGGACTGCCGTTCTACTTTGTGTCTGCTGCTGATGGGACTAATGTGGTTAAGGTGACTGTACTGGACACTTTAGCGCAGGGCTGTCATGTATCCTGGAGACCATCCTGGTCTTGCAAGTTTTTGTCTCATGTCAAGTCATACTGGAAATGCTCCATTTAGAATTATTTTGAGGTTATTCTGAAATGTGTCAATCAAAGGCAGGACATTGGGCCGGTTCAGTGAATCAGTTCATGCTGTCAGGATCAACTAAACCACTTAACTGAAAACTCAGACGCAAACAATCGTCTTGTGAAGGTTTCCAGATTGATGTTGTAGTGAAACTGTTTATGAGCTTTCAAGATCAGGGTGGCCCCGTGAGGCTAGGTATCCCAAACGATAGCCATGACAACATTGGGCTAACATTGTACAGTTTATAAGCTAACAGAGCCTACACTAGATGCTAATGCAGTCCTGATACGCATTTGCTATTGTCATAAGCCCTGTAACAGTGTGTATTTGCAACAGATGTTTAAAGAGATGATTAAGAGAGCTGTTGACTACAAGCAAAACCCAAGCGATTTTATGGATGAAGTGATGCAAGAATTAGAGGTATCATTAATATTCTATCACAATTCTTTTTGAATCAATACAATTGTCCAATCTCTATGTCAAAGAGCTGAAGATAATGAGATATTTGTGATAATATGACAGAATATAAGTGACAACTACTTGTGATGCTAATTGTGTTTTAATTCTTCAATTGTTTAGAACTTTGAGCTGGAGAAAAAAGAAGCAGCTTCTGATGTAACTGAGGATGGACTGGATAGCCCAGATTTGGCCTAACAGACTTTCAGCACTCTATGGACACATTATCCTTTTTCTCAGATACTTCCTCAACCTGACCCTCTACATAATAGAATATTGTGTGAGCCGGATTATCTTTTTTTTCTGGGGTACATAAATGAATGTGATTTTAGTGAGTTTGGAACATTATCTATCCATATTTCACTTCACAAACATGCTACTAGAGAACACGTCTTGCATTTAAATAGTCACTTAGCCCATCTCCCCCACCCCTCACACACACACACAGTTATAACTTCCCCCAATACAGCTGTCTGGGATAAACTGGTTGGACAGATATTAGCTTTGTTGAAAGGCTAAAATTGTATTTAATGGTGAATATTACCATATAGCTGGTTTGCTGCTGAAGCATGCTGTCTATCATATTTATAATCTACTATAATTGTAGATATTACTACAGCAAGAGAGTGGAAATTATACTCAAGTGTGCAGAATATTTTATTGTTTTAGTACTTTATTGAAAAATGTGAACTTTTTAAATCAATCTCACACACAAAACAAAAATGTGATTATGAATTGTATGCTATACTTCTCGTGCTGTTTGTGGGAAAATACATCCATTGGCTGCTACTGTTGTGTTAATTATGTGTCTATTTTTTTTTGTTTTAAATTATGGAAATGTACTTTGCAACCACATTGATTGTGCTATTGGCTAAATTTGCTTTTAATCCAGCATGTAGGTACATTAATAAAATGGGACCACTAATATCTTCACATTTTAAGTAAGGTTATAGAATATGTTTTATGTGTTATACTGTATATGGTAAATCAGAAGGGTTTACATATACTGTTTTTTATCTTAACTTTGAATTGTGGAATGATTTCAGTGTATCCTACTTATCTATTCATTATAGGAAATTTGTTTTTTAAGTGTGATTTTATTTTTTTAAATTCAATTTCAGAAGCTAGTACACCATTATGTATGAAAATGAATGTGGAGGGTAAAAACAACAATGTTTTACATGCACATTGTGCCATCATCACTATAATAAAGAAGCACCAACACAGTATTTAATTATAAATTTATTACATAATATAACAAACATATATTTCTCTGTGGTGGATATATCCCAGAAAACATCTCAGGGCTTGCCTCATCCTCTTATTATTTGCCAGGGGAGTAATGTCTGTCACCTACCTAATCCGGACCTTCCCCATACAGAATTGAATATGACTATCCAGAGGTTGTTGGAGGATTAGATACTGAGGATGGGTTTCCCTGTCATAAAAGGCTGAGATGTTGCAGTGATAGTTCCACCATTCTAAACTTCACAGTGCAAACGAGAGAAAAAAAAAAGACAATGAAAGTAACACCCCTTTGATGATAAAATCACTGTTTCCAGTGGATGACCAGATTCTAGTGGGGTTTAAAAAATGTGAAAATAGAAATGTTACACTGCTCCCTCTACACTATGTAGATTGTGCTTTGTTGATTAGAAAATAAGACGATTAAACCCCTTGTGTAAAACTTGAATGATGTGGCTGTAGCCGTGATAAGTCTTCTTGAACTTGTGTTTTTATGGTACAAGTTCAGAATCCTTCAATCTTTGATTTACTGTATATCTGAGTGTCTGTACAAACAACATGCCAGACACAAGTCTGATAAAAACCTTTATCACAGTTAAACCAAATTATTTTTATACCTTACCTCAAGATGATTTATAAAAGATCAGGATACAATTTAAATAAATAAAAAATCAGGATTTTCAATAAGCATAAAAAAAAAAGATGTAATCCCCACCCTAAAGGTGCTGTACAAACAGTGGAGGAGCTAAAGAATGTCTGTAGTTCTCAAGATTTCCAGGAGATGGCACCATATTATTGAGTAATAGCTCAAGAACATTTTAACTAAGGTAGTCCAAAATCAAAGAAAGAAAATACATATTTACGTTCTTTTTGGCACATTTTTACTTGGTTTTTATTAGTTCCTTTTAAAACACCTCATATATATATCCAAAACTCAAAAACCAAAAGTCTGAAAAAGGAAAAAGGAGTGAAGCCAGATAAGAGATAAGTGTGAGGAGCACAAATGCATTCTAGGAATGATAAATGTACAAAAACAACCACACTGTATAAGATGTGCCTACACGGTTACAAGGTGAGCTAGTTGGCCTGCAATATAAAATGTGTCACTACTATCTGCTAATATACCATTATTGTCATTCTCTCAATCAGGGCAGCCCATTTATTTTTATTTTTAAAGAAATTGCTTTGTAAAAAATGACATATGCAGGAGACATATTGAATATTTGTATGTGTATACATGTTTATGTGCAACACAGACACTGCCAGGAATCTCTGGTGGTATTACAGTACGGCTATAGTGGACTCCAAATGTAAACCCAACAAACCAACCAACCAACCAACCAAATATATATTGTTCCTCTTCCCTTCTCTCTTACACACACAATGGAAAAGAACCCACAAGCTACCATTTGTACATGCATGGTGAATATGAATGAGCATACAGACAGATTCAGGGACTCCAGATGCACGCTTGCACTTGGGCAATGGGTGGCTTTTATGGTAGCACCTTGTTTTGTGCAAATCCTCCCCTAGTTCATAGTTCAGAGTTCAAAAGTTAAAGAGTTCATAGAAAGAATAAAATCTGCTCACCTTTTCTGCAGGTGGTTAACTATGCATATATATGCCAAACATTCATATATAGATCTATATATTTTTGTTTTTCAAAAATGTATATGAAATCTATCATATATACATTGCTTGTGATTAATATAAAAAGCAAATATTTGTAGTTTGTTCATATTTACAAGTATAAGTACTCTTTTTTTAAATAGATAGTTGCTTTTTTCTCATTTTCACTTTATATTTCAAATTAGTAAGTGAAAAAAGTCATATTCCACGGGCTACAAAATCTACCCACAGTAAGGGTAAGAAACTATTGACTCCAAAGCAACAAAAAAAACAATACAATAAAATAAAATAAAATAACAGAAAAGCCCAACTGAGTCAAAGGACAGAACACTGAAATCCAAATTATATGAATCAGTGAGGTCACAGTGAGGCAGTGAGTGCTATTCCTACAACCTAGATACAGTATTACATTACTATCTGCTTTTCTGAACTCCCAAGAAAATAAATCAACAGAAAGCTATCGTCGAAAAATACACAACACTTTTCCAAGCATATTGACTTGGCATAAAGGTTAAATGCTGTGAGCGCATATAGGTGTTTTAATATACCATGGCCTCCTCTTAGAAACACAATGGGTCTGATGCTTTGCTGTTGCATGAATAAAACTCACTGTTTCTCACTGCTGGCAGGGGCTACTCCTGTAAATACAATTTTAGATTTTGTATAGGACCTTATAGAAGAAATCCCATCCCCATAGCCAAGTAAACTACAGATATGGAACCTGCAGTGCCCTTTCAGAAAGGCACAGACACATTTTTGTGCAGGATACAGTTGTGTACGCATGTGTTTGTTCAGGTATAATCTCTCCTTTTTTCTTCTTCTTCAATCAAGAAGCCAAGGAGGTTCCTTTAAACAGGCCAACCTTCCTTTACCATTTATATAGATGCTAGTAGCTGGGATGGAAATATACTAATCCTCTAGCCTATTGCTAGTATGGGTCACAGTATTGTTCACATTGTGGTTAGTAAAATTCTTCACAATGGTAATACTGTAGATAACAGCAAACAACCTCTCAATGTCTGTTCCATCCCTGAGTGGTAAACAATAGGCTTAAAGTTAGCTTCCAATTAACTGTCCTACTATGTGGCTGTAAACGGTTGTTGTTGATTATAATAAGCACAAGAGCTAGAACCACATTGCTGAGATCTGTAACCAAGGCAACAGGGATGGGCGTCAACTGGGGTCTTGGCCTCACATTGCGGGATGCCCTTAAGTATGAAGGAAGACCATAAGGAAATGAAAACAGAAAACATATCTTTCCAGGACATGATGCAACGTCGTCATGCTACTGTTTAGGAAAGGGTGACCATTCTTCATGTATTCATCAACAGTTGATCTATCGATGACGCTACACACATATATATATATATATATATAGATATATATATGTCTAACACCATGTATTTAAGTAAAGTTGTATAACGACAACATTGTATTTCCATATATCTATATAGTTTTTAATTATTTCAAATATATATACTGTATGCATATGTTTATAATTGGTATAGAAATAGGTACATTATTTGTGGAATACATTTTGTTCTAACAGCAGACGGGTGCAGTATTATTACATTTCCGCCTCGCAACATTACATATTTTCTTCTCAAAGCTATTTAAATACATATGTATCACATACTTTTCTATCTATCTATAATATTCCCTTTGGAAAAAAACAACACAATTTGTTTATCAAAAAAGCCACTAGTGTTGGTTAACATTCTCCAAATAATAGATAGCACAGTCAGGGTTCTGAGGCCAGTGGGCTTTTCTCCTGTGGTCTTTGTGTCCTCGGTTAAAAAACAGGTCGAGAGAAGACACATTGATTCACAGCTGTGTCAGCATTAGCCATAATCCTGTGTTTACCATTGCTGATTTCAGTAGAAATATTTTTGAAAGGCAACTGAGCTTCTGTGTGGAACAAGACTCTCTCTACACCTTGACTCTCGCTGTAAAAGGCTCCAGAGGCCCACCTATGAATGAGAAGGGCAGAGGTAGAGAGCAATGGAGGGTAACACTGGATGAAAGGGTAGCATGTGTTGCTGGGGAAGCAAAAGAAAAGGTTCACAAATCAAATATGATCGGGATCCCACGATACTCCTCAGCCAAATACGATCCACAGCCCACCTCGAAATCTAATTGGCTGCAGACAAAGAGGTGGGCTCAATCTATGAGCAGGGAAAAGAGACACTTTGATTCCCCCAATTCAGTGCAGTGCATCGGTGCAGGATGAGACCATATTAAAGCTAGGGTAAAAGTGCAGGGCTCTCTCTCTACGACCCCCCCTCCCCTTCTCTAATCCTGTGTGTGTCAGGGCAGGGGTCAGCTCTCTAGCAGCTGTTTCAACGCTCGTTCAATGTTCATACGGTGTCCGACGCGCGTCACGCCCAGCTCTGCAAAATCATCCTTGGTTAGCGCCGGCAGGTGGGAACCTTCGATCTCGTGCTCATGGAAGCCTGCGCGATGCTCCCCTAAGTTGATGCTCTCCAGCCAGTCTCCCACGTCATACTTGTTCCACAGGTGAAGGGGCTTCTGGTGGAAGGGCCTGAGGGCCAGCAGTGGCGAGCCCAGCCCCGGGGAGTGGGGGAGAGACGGGGAGGGCGAGCGGGAACGGGCGCTGGAGCTCCTCATCACAAAGCGGACCTCCTTGGGCTCGTGGGGAAGGCTGAGGCTGGACGACTTCAGGATGGTGTGTGGGGGTATGGTCGGGGAGGTCGGCAGGCCGAAACCTGGGAGCCGTCCCAGGGGGTCTCCCCGGTCCGGGGAGCCGGGGCTCGGGGTGCGTCGCGTGACAGGGTAGCGGCTGCCTGGTCGGATGGTGTAGGTGGTGCCATAGCTTCTCTGGGAGATGGTGTGCAGCTCCCCTAGACTGCTGAAAAGTCTAGTGGACACAGAGGACAGAGGGGGAAAACAAGATGGTTTTCACATGGAGGAACAGGAGGAAAAGGTAAAGCAAGTATTTTGTTTAAAAGTGCGTGACACTATATAGAAACATAGAAATAGAAGAAGAATATTTTAAAGAATATGGGAAAAGAATATCGTTAGAAGTGCTATTAGAAAATACATATTACAAAGGTTCAACCTACTGTGAGGTTGAAATCTTTGTAGGAAAGATTAGCGATGAGAAGGAGAAGTTAGAATGAAGTGGGTCTCATCTCAGTGAGGACCACAACAGGAGGAACATGAGATTTTTGTAAAATCAAATAAGGCCTGTAGTATTACTATTGTGATGCCCCTGACCCCTTTGACATGGGCTGGTATTGCTGTGTGGTGATCTCTGCTAGCAGGCTCTGGTTGCAGATTGTTGGACATTTGAGTTTCTCATAAAATGTAAATATACTGTACTGTAGGAGAGCCTTATTTCCAATGATGACCATACTACTCTATAAAAATATCATATTATGCTAAATATATTATGCAGACATTATAAAGTAGGACTATACATGCTTTATATGTATATATATAAATATATAATACAGTATATGCTTTTCTATGATACAATCGACATATATGCCTTTTACGATAGATATACCATTATACCTCAAACTGAACCAAATACACATTCGTACACACGTGCAGAATGTGTTTCCAAATCTACAAAATCTGCCACAAAGTAACCCGTTCTGAATGGCTAATTAATGCAAACCACTATTATTTTAGATTTATCTATGTATATATATTTGTCCCTGTTCTTGGGAAAAAAAAATGTTAAAGGACCAAATACCGGTAGACAAAAGCCAAAAGGGAAATTTGTATTTTCAGGTGAAAGGACAGAACGAGATTCAGGGGGGGTAGGGAAAAGTGAAGGCCTGAATGGATGTCTGCAACATGCACATGTGCACCGGCCCTACGGGTGTTCATGTAAAATGATGGAAGGTATCAAACGTGGGGGGCAGGGCAGGGATGTATTGATACACTAGAGGCAATTAAATCCAAGGCAGCCGGCGGATGTGAGATGAGCTCCATGCGCACTTACACAGTCGTCCCGCCCTCCTGGGCGCACAGTCAGTTCTAGACCAATCAGATCAGAGCAGCAGGGCGGAGCATGCAAGGTGAGCAGAGAGAGAGAGAGAGAGAGCAATGGGAGAGAATGTTAGCATCACTCCATGAGACACGGCCCGCTAACCAGACTTGTACTCTGCTCTCCTTGGCATGCCTCTTGTTTACCGTACATGTGTCTATGCATGGATGGGCAGGTTAGCATAAGTGTATACCAGGGGTGCCCAATCCTGGTCCTGGAGAGCTAAAGCCCTGCATTAGATGTCTCCCCGCTTCAACACACCTGATTCTAATGATTGGGCTTCTGCAGAGACTGATAACGAGCCATTCATTGGAGTCAGGTGTGTAGGAGCAGGGAGACATCTAAAACATGCAGGGCAGTAGCTATATATAGCTATACAGCAGTGGTCCCCAATCCTGGTCCTAGAGGACCGCTGCCCTGCATGTTTTAGATGTCTCCCTGCTCCAACACAGCTAATTCAAATGAATAGCTCGTTATAAGGACCCAATCATTTGAATGAGGTGTGTTGGAGCAGGGAGACATTTAAAACATGCAGGGTAGCGGCTCTCTAGGACCAGGATTGGGGACCCCTGATGTACAGTATGTCTATGTGTGTGTATGTGTAGGCATGTGTAGCGTGTGTGTGTCAAAGGTATATGTACCACTGTGTGTATATATAGCTATGAGCTATACACTGTATGCACGGGATTGTGTGGCCATCATGAGGCTGGCAGAGTTAAACACTGGGAAGTCTGACTAGCAGGCTGCGTGAAAGAGAAATGAACACACTATTCACATATCAACACACAAACACTGCACAAAAGTCTCAAATGAATAAAGAAAAGTAAAATATAAAAACTGGAAAAGGAGAGCAAATGTCCACTGACTGAGTGTTGGTGTTACTAATAGTGTTGTTTATATGCCTGTTGTTTGCCTACCTATGTATACATAGTATAAATATTATTAACAGTTTATCAACAGCTTAATTCTTCATAAGTCTTAAATATTAAGTTACATTTTTTTTCTGAATAATCTACTTTGTTTGATTTTAAGGCATATTACCTATACAATAAGCCAGGGACCATTGCCACCAACATAAAACAATAAAATAAAATCATAAAACACAAATGCATATTAAATCAACATGTGAACAGGAAACAAAAAAACAAAACATTAACAGAATGAGAATCACAGGTTTATAGTCCAGCCAGAGTTATGATGTGGCATGTCAATGTGATGAATAGGCTACAGTATGAATGGCACATACAGAAGCTGGTTTATACAGTACAGACTGTATACATTGTGTGAAAGTGCAGGTAAAGGGTAAAGTGATAAATACAGTGTCTTTGTCTGTACACAAAAATGCAAGGACAAGAAGTGTGTAGGACAAAAAGTCAAGCGAGCATAATATATTGTGGTCTGCAATGTGTGGAAACAGCTTTTATTTAGGGGAAGACATGTTAGATGGGAGAGGGTGTGAGTGATTATGATTGCTTTAAGTCTTTGAGACCAATTGAAGACCAATAAAAAAAGCTTCTCAAGAGCGGATATAATGAATGACATGTTAAAAATCCACTTATGTTTTCAATTATTTTAATTCATGTAACTGTTAACTGTAAAACAATTAACAAATTACAAATCATTCAGAGGCCTGAATATAACGTATATGTGAAGAACTGTACTCATAACAGTGGTAACAGTTCACTTAAATGTGTGCGACCATCCATGTAAACACCCATGTGCATGCCAGAGTACAAACAGTCCATGGGTTTTCATACAGTACTCTGAGCCCCCGGGCCACAACACTGAGTTGTAGTGTAATGTTTGGCCATATTATACCGTATGTGGAAAGGGTACCCCATCTACACATACAGTACACACTGTATGTATATGTGCACACGTTTTGTCCAATCTGGTGACTTGGATTCACATTCAGACAAAATGGTGGTGTGACTTTTGCTAAATGTAGGTTGTTTTTTAAAGGAAGGGGAAATATTAACTCTGCTCTTAGTCTTAGTATTTATAAAGTATTGATGTAGTGATACTAGATTGTAGTACAATATACTTTATACTATATGCCATAAAACAACCATCATAAAGTACAGAAGAGTAAAATAGGATTATGACAACTTTGATCTTTCCATTAATACAGGAGAAGAAAAACACAGTAGAACTACAGTCATCGGTGAGTTTCTCTTGGGCTACATTCTGAAATCCTTTAAACTTAGTCAACATTATATTAACGGAGGATGCTATACTGAAATAGCACTTTGACTCTGTAGCTAAAAACACAATGCACGCATTGCTTATCAGTGTTTCACAGTAATACAAACAATTTATATTGTAAAAACATAACATTTACCAAAACCAACCATAAAAATAAAAAAAAAGTTGAAACATAACATATAAACTATAAAATGCAATGTACCTACACTCTAATTCAGAGAATTACCGGGTGAAAATTGAACACAACAATGGTTAACTTCACTAATGGAAGCTTTGTCTGATGCTGCTTACTGTAGCCAGCAATTAGAGGAATAATGCTAACATGACTTGCAACATAACACATCATTATATTTTGGTCCAGTTCAAATATTTCTATACACCCTTCTATCTCAGTGGTTATCACCGATAATACATTGAGAAGGACACAGGGTGGTGCTACTCCTACGGTGTTTATAGTATATATGATAATGGAAAATAGCAGATGAAGCATTTACTATTTGAACAGAGATAAGGGTGTGGGGAGCATGGGACCCATTGAGGTGTGAGAGCGTTGAGAGTTGTGAGGTCAGCATAGGTCATAGGGTCATAGGGTCATAGGTTGGAACCCAACAACAAGAGTGTGAGAAATTAGGAGAGTGAAAGGAAGCGCATGCTCTCAGGCCCTGTTACCATGTTTGCACCAACAGATGATCGACTACTGTAATGAACGCATGCCCACACACAACCAGCCCCCGACGCGCACGCACGCACGCACGCACACAGGCTCTGATTAGACCTGGCATCTATTCAGACTGTTTCTGGATCAGGCATATGTTCACACCTGGCATAAACATCAATCACAATACACATATTGTATGCAAGGAGCCACACACATCTGCAACATTTCCATTGCAACTGTTTATTACTCTTCTTTGGCATTGCAATGTTTGGCGCTGTTAGGTGTTGTCCTCAGTTTGCTTGGACATCTGCTAACTACTGTATATTGGTTGGGTTTCCTTGGCTTACATGCCCTCTATTGTTCTTCTGTAATTGTTGTTGTTTGTTTCTGAGGATGTCGACGGGTATGGCGGTGAATGAACATGCACATTTTGGATATGACTAGAATGTGAAAACCCAATGTATTTACACCACAGCAACAAGCCAGGCGTTTTTTGGGTGCGTGTGTTTAGAGCTGTCTGGTTGATAGAGCTGTCTGGTTGTGATCTGATAGCCCGATGGGCATGTTAATGCCAGATCTAAATGGGGCTTCATACACAATCATAGACATACACTAACTGACACATACAGTATACTGTCTACTCTGAACAATAGAGATCTCTGAACAGGGAACCAAGGTATGCCAAGGTACTGTAACCATGGAAACAGGAATACGTTTTAATCCGAAAGAGTCACGGATAATAAATGGATGATTTTCCAAAATAAACTAAGTGGTAACCTAGCCAACCTACTTCTTGACAATTCTTTCACATATAAAAAAAAATCAAACATTGTAATTCATTATTCGTTGAAAATAAAAATGTCGATTTAGAAACCGGGTGATGCAAACAAGGTAACACTTTGTAGTGTTTTTAAAAAAGAGGAAATAAATGCAACAAACTGTTTAAATGATATTAGCCTGTTATGGTAACAAAAGACAACATGAATGGGTTTACCCTAGGGCCTATAAGCTTTTGGTTTATTCTCTTCGGTATCCTCAGATCTGTAAGAATATAAAGGACTTAATTGCACTTTCACAAATGGAATTGAAAAAGAAACCCCACATTTAATATCCAGATAACAGTAAATTGCTACAAATAGTTAAAGCAGAATAAGCTTATGTTATATCTTCACTGATTTGGTTACCATGACTACGTACGGTACATATGGTTAGATATGAGGTACAGTACATATCTGTTGCAAAGTAGAGTCTAATATACTGTATAAGGAAACATATGCCAGGGAAAATGATACTAGCAAAGCTGGTGCTTCTGCTGTTTTATTTAGTATCTATGTTAGGGCATAAATCACCATTTTAAAATTTAATAAAACATAACATGCTTAATAATTTAGACACAATGCTGATCTTCCATAAACAACATTGCTAACAAATGTGCAAGAATAATATAAAGTAGGAAACTGGTACACGATTGCTTCTAAACGTCACAAAATTGTCAAAAGAATAATAAAAAATGGGAGTATTTAGCCAAATTATTTTATGAATAAAAGATAAGTGACTGATACTGTACATCGCAAGCATACATAAGGCAGCGCTACATCAGCCTGGACAACTGGGATAATACCGTATGCCTGCATACTCCATCTGGGGAAAAGAATGTGTGTTATGTATGGTGTTTATGGGCACAGAAGCTGCAGGCCGCCATCACTGCCTTCCTCTTACCTGGCACCTGCCACCGGTGATTTCCTCCCAAGGTCCAGCGTGGCTCCCAGTGGCTCCTCCCCGAGGGACCGGGTGTCTTTATTCAGCTGCTGCAGCCTGGAGCTCAGCTCCCCCATCACAGAGGGCTTGCCTGGGTCGTCGGCCGCCAGCCCCAGGCCCAGTGCTCCCAGGTTGCCCAGACTCCCCAGGCCCAGCCCTACCCCGGGGCCCCGGGGCTCCACCAGATCCCCCCACAGCTTGGACCTGCGCTGGAAGAGGTAGCGCGGCCTGGCGGGGGCCAGGCCCGACACGGAGGCCGAGCCGCCGGGGGGCAGCCCGACACCGCCGGCGGCGGCGGCGGCCAGCGCGGCCGCCTGCTGCTGGGACAGCAGCTCGCTGTCGGAGCTTTGCTTCAGCAGGGGGTCCCTGAAGGTGACGGGGCCCTTGCTGCCTCCTATCTGGGACTTCAGTCGCGGCTTGGGAGGCACTGGCGGCTTGTCCAGCACGAAGGTCTGCCCGTCGGCGTAGGAGGTGTGCGTGGTGTGCGTGTCGGCCGGCTCGCCGCTCTCCGATGACAGCGTGGACATGCTGGACACCGTGGAGACGGTGCTGGTGGTCTCCAGGTGGTGGTCCCGCTCGCTGGAGCTGCGCGTGTCCGCCTCCTCCACGCCCGAGTCGGCGGCTGAGCCCGACTCCCCCGGCGCTGGGGGCTCCAGGGGGTCCGAGGGCTTTCCTGAGACGGCCGCGGCGCCGGGCGAGGGCTGGGTGGCGGCCAGGGCCGGGCCGGGCATGGTGGGGGCGGAGGGGGTGTGCAGGGTGGCGGTGGTCAGCGTGACGGTGAGCGACGTGGCGGCCTTTGCCGCCTGCGCCTGTAGCCCGTTGGCAAACTGGTCGGGCGGTGGGACCACCCCGATCTTACGGAGCTCCTCCCTGGTCTCCTCGTCGCTGGAGGACAACATGGCTGGGGGCAGGGTCACCGTGTAGGGGTCCGTGTCCTCCTCCGAGCTGCCTTGGGCCAGAGCCTTCTCTGGGCCGGGGCTGGGGGGACACTGAGGTTGGGTCTGGGTCTGGGTTTGGGGCGACGTGGGGCTGGGGGATTTGGCCCGGGGACTGGGAGGTTTGCCGGGCTCGGGGGCCGCGGGGGTGGCCGGCGGCTCTGAGTCCGAGGAGCCCCCGGCGGCCTGGCCGTTGGTGGTGGCATGGACCGTGACGAGGCCCGCCGTCTTCTGCTGCGATGTGTCAAGGATGCTGACCAGCGCGCTCCTCTTCTCCTCCTCCCGCTCCTCCGCCTCCTGGCGGGTAGGGGACGACGCCGGGGATGGTGCCCACGGGGGCTTGGCGAGCTGGGGTGCCAGCAGAGCCCCGCTAGGGTGCGCTAGCGCTCCGTAAGCGCCGGCCTTGGCACTGTGCGGGGAGAAGAGGGGAGACGAGGCGTCGCCCTCTGCCGCCTGCGACTCTTTGGTCTGGGGGTCCATGAAGACCCCGCCCTGCTTAGTCCTGGGCTCGGGGCTGCTGGAGGGGGATTGGCTCTGGGAGGTCAGAGCTCTCTCCCTTGCGGCCAGCGCAAGAGCCAGCGGCGAGCTGGGGTCTAGAGGCTTCCCTGTGAGCGGGTGGATGAAGGTGGTACCCGCGGGCGAGGGGCTCAGCGCCAGGGCGGGCGGGGGCAGCTGGCCCAGCTCGCGGGTCAGCATGCGCTCGTCCACGGAGCACGACTGGGTGAGGGGGGCGTCGGCGGGCCCCACCGACGACCCCTCCATGGTCCCCACGGACAGGAAGACGGTGGACTTTCGGCGCTCCTCCAGGCGCCGCTCGCGGTCCTTCACCGCCCCGGCGATGGCCGCCGCAAACGGGCCCCTGCCATGCAGCAGGGCCTCCCCCTGGACGCGCATGCGCTCCCGCTCCGCCATCAGCTGCTGCTGGTAGTAGTCCGCACGGCTGGTGTGGGTGTGCCCGTGGCCGTGCGAGTGTCGTCCTGAGGGTGAGGCTTCTCGCGAGTGGGCAGCAGCTAGGGCCAAGCTCGCTCTCTCTTGGGCATCTTCCACCTGCAACATGCAGAACAATGCAATATAATATAATACAGTAGGATACAGTATAACACAGGACAATCTACAGTAGCACAGTGTAGTA
>JAODOY010000021.1:2951188-2969896 GCA_025399855.1 Forbesichthys papilliferus
ACAATGCAATATAATATAATACAGTAGGATACAGTATAACACAGGACAATCTACAGTAGCACAGTGTAGTAGAGATAGATATAATACATATATACAATATAGTACAATATACTGTAATACAATTGTACAGTTGTTTGCAGATGACATGCTGCTTATTCTAACCCGATGTTGTTGGCTTAGGATAATTTGTGTGTTGACACACAGTATATTGACTGTAGTTGATTTAGATAAAACCGGCTGGTAGACGCTGTACAGTAAAGGTCAACGTAAATGTAAACAGTACCATACAGTAGAATGTGTAAACGTAGACTTATGTGAGAGGAGAAGGAACTTGGGGTTATTGTGCACAGTATAGACAACCCAGCACTCGTTGTAGCCAGGTCGCTTTAGCTGACACTGGTGGGCGTGTATTTTTACATTCCTGTCAAATAATGGTCCATTGTGGTGTTGTAACCAATTCCATTCCAATTGCGATTCGCTTGCTTTTGTGTCCAATACATCCACAAGTGATGAATACAACCTCAAAGACCTGCCTCCACCCTCCACAGCTTACAACTATGGATGACAAATGCACAAACACGCAGATCCTCCTCCATTTTCGATCGCCAAGAAGGGAGGGAGGGGCGTCGCCGATGCACATCTACTCTCTGATTGTTCACTCACTGAAAATCTGAAGGACGTTCCAGTCATGAGCCGCTACGTATCTTCACTCAGGGAAATTAATGAAAGTCTGTCGCTTTGTGGTCGACTGTAGCTGGCGATGTGAGTGCAGGGTCAGCGTGTGTTAGCCCATTTACCTGTAGCTGTTTGACCAGGGGGCTCTTCTTCCTCTGGGGCTTGGCGGGCGCGTACAGGCCAATGCTGAACTGCCCCACATTGGCGTACGGGTTGTCGATCATGCGGCCCTTCCTCTTGATGCGCTCGGGCGGTGTGCCGCCGGCGGGACGGGGGATCTCCGTGGGCTCCACGGGGAGGTGGGAGGAGTCCTGCAGGATGATCATGGAGCGCGCCTTCTTCTGCCTCTCCAGGTGCGTGGCCTGCCTGTGGGCCGCCTCGTACGGCAGGTCCAGGGACGAGGGCTTGAAGCTGGAGCGGCCCCCCGGCTCGTGGCCCTGGCTGTGAGTCCGGGAGGGGGGAGGCGGCGGGCAGAATGCCGGGGGAGGGCCGGTGTCTGAGTAGTAGAGGGCCGGGGGAGGCGGCGGGGCGGTCTGCGGCGGCGGGGGGATGCAGGGGTGGGACTGCTGCAGTTGGTCGCGCAGGCTGTCCGTCATGGAGGAGCTGCGGGGGAAGCGGTGCTCACCTATCAGAGCTGAGAGACGGTCCTCCTCTGTTGCGCCTGAGGAGGGAGGGGGGTGGGGAGTGAGCCTCGCCGCTCACTGGCACAATGCTAACATGCTAACACACACGCTAATGCGCTAACATGCTACCATGCATGTCTCACGTATCATTGTCGGGTTGACAATGCTAGCACGCATACTCATATTTTTTATATAATCCTCATAATCCAACTCTTGTTTTTACAGTTACTTATTTTATACAACCCTCAATATATCTGGGAGGTTATTCATTTCAGACTTCCAGATATAGACACCTTCAGTTCACCTTTATTACTTATTGAGGGCAACAACATGTTCGTGCTACTGACTACTATAAAACCAATATGACAATACAAAGCAAGCAGACACCTCTATACTCTGTATAATTTGCTCTATAAAGTAAAGTCTTTGTAAAGTCTTCGTAAATTAAAGCGTAACGATTAATAAAGACACAAAACGACAGTGCAAAGAAATAATTCCCTCCCTTAGAAAGCAATGCATTTATCCCCGCACACCAATTTGCACACGGTGGATAAATGTTTTACCAAAAGACTTGGTTCTGGACATCCCCTTGGGTAGGGGCATGTGCCCCCTCTCCATGCCTGGATGAAGGCCCCCATGTAGAGTCATACCCTGTCTCTCAAACAGCGACTGCAACACAACAATATAACAGACACACCTCTGCTTTAAATCACCACTGGTTCAAGAATTGCCTAAAGCCATACAGTGAGATACAGGAAATCAGTACAACAGTCCAGGAACAATTACATGTCATCAACACAGCTTGTGTGCGTGTGTGTGTGTGTGTGTGTGTATTTCTGCTACCGTGCAGGCATGTACGTGTAACATAAGAATGTGTCAGTGAATGTGAATCTCCGTGTGACTGTGCGGGCTTGCATGGTGGCACAGAATTATTTTTCTTGTACACTTTACAGCAGCGTTCCGCGCGCGCCTGCACTCACGCTGATCTCTGCTGGTGATATTCTCCTGCTGGTAGGCCGCTGTTTGACAGTCGCTGCTCTGTAATCTGACTCCGTGGGCTGTGAGCCCAGCATTGGCTCCTGGGACGCCAACATCTCATCTAACCTCTCTGTCAGAGAAGGAGAAGAGATGCAGCTCAGTACGGACATAGAGGAATGGAGATATCTGGAGCACTGGCCAGGCAACGGGAAGCATGCGTCAGCAAGCGATAGATGCAGACAACGTCGTACAGTAAGAAACACAAATGCACAATGAGATTTAAAGTCGATTACAAAAACGTCGTCTCAAGTCAGATAAGGTGAAATGGTAGATTGATCGATTGATATTCACAAAATAGAGTGAGTGAGGGCGAGAAGGAGAGCGCATGTCCACGCGGGAATGTGTGCTGCTGTGCTCCCAGCGACACTGCCTACATTTACATAGAGATACATCATCTTGGTGACGCTCAGGAAAGTGACATTTCTTGCTTCAGACTCACCTCCTCTCCTCCTCCGAGCAGAAGCTTGGGTGGGAAAGAGATAGCGTCAGCGGAGGAGGGTGAAATGACAAGACCAAGCTAACAGATGTGACTAATTAGGAGATAGATAGACGCTCTAACACTAGAAAGGCCAAACAAACGGTCATTAGCATGAATGCACACTTCATCACGTTCACCAAATGTATATGAAATCACTGGTCGTGGATTGACGAGCACTTTGGCCGCTCTAGTGTGATACAAATATGTACATACACAAAAGTAGGAAATGGAACAGGGCAGAAGGAAGGACCCAAGTGAAAATTGCTCTCTATGTTGCGTGTGTGTAAATTTGTGTTTGTGTCTACTGTATGTGTGCGTGTGTGCGTGCGCGCGCGTCTCACACACTCACCCAGCTCCTCCAGTTCAGCCGTCATAGACTTTGAGCGCAGTGTCAGGGTGGTGCTGGGAGCCCTTTTTGGTGGCGGAGGAGCTGTGGAGAAAAGGCAAGGCGTTGAGGAGGACGTTGATGGGCATGACGGCCCTCTGGTTTTGCGGCTCAGTGCCCGTTTAGCGTCGCCCAGGCGGACGGTCCATCCGCCCTTCATTGCCCTGACCCGTTCAAAGTCCTGGGAGCTGGGCAGCTCGCGCTGAGCCAGGACCTTGTGGGGATTGTGGTTAGAGCCCAACTTCTTCATCATCATCGTCGGCTCATGGTCCGTCTGCCCCCCCCCCCCTCACAGTGAACACGCTCGCCGCTTTCCGAGCCGTTTCTCGTTTAAATTGTTTTTTTTAAGTTTTTTTTCTTCAGTCTCTGCGAAGCGAGAAGCCTGCCTGTCGAGGAGTCCGGAGGTGGGAAATATTCAGCTCGGTCCTCTCCGCAACATCTCTATATCTCGGAATACGCCCACTACGCGCGGAACAATGGGATCTTAGCACCGCGTCGGGCGGAACGCGCATAGCCAGGGGGGCAGGGGAAGACGGGACGTCCATCTCTACACTAATTCTAATGACTGACACTTGGAAGGCGGCGGCTTCGGAGGAGAAACCCGTTAATCAGACGCGTGTGGTTAAAACAAACGCGCAATAGTCGGTCCGTGCACGAAGCCACTGCAGAAACAACATATGGGCCAGGGGGGGGTGGGGGGGTTTTGGGGAGAGGGTGGACGAGATGACAGAAGAAGTAAGGACTTTGCGTCGTGTCTCAAATGCTCGGGGGAGACTCCCAACGACCTCACACATGCGCCGCTTTAAGGTATTCTACTCCATGCATGGGAACACTAAATCTATTGGCTTCATAGCACACTGTTATGTTACCGTGGTGTTCAGCCAATTATTGCATGTCATAATTTGAGGTTTACAGTCAAAAACAGTAGACGGATGCTGAAGCAAAGGCGGTCGGCTAGGCAGCAGCGGTATCAGAGACGGTATCAGCATGCCAAAAACCAGTTTCCCTACGCTATATCATGATGCGAACAAGAACCAGGCACTGCACACACGCACGCACACACACACACACACGCACACACACACACACACGCAATCACACACACACACACACACACACACACACACACACACACACACACTGACCGGCCCGCTCTCAGCGCGCCGCCACGGACTTCTAAAGCCCCTCGGATAGCCTCGCGCTGTACCGTTGCCCCACTAATGTGCTGTCATCAGCAGCTGCAGAACGAGTTTACATACAGTATCCCAGATTCAGACAATGTAACATCTTCATTCCCTCGCACCGATCCGCACCGTCTTGCACTCTAGCAGGGACCGGAGGAGATGGAGGAGGATGTTGAAAGAGAGAAGAGAGCGAGAGAGCGAGAGAGAGAGAGAGCGAGAGAGCGAGAGAGCGAGAGAGAGAGAGAGAGAGCAATAGAGAGATAGAGAGATAGAGAGATAGAGAGATAGGATGCTTCTGCTATAATGTAATGCTTAATTCAAACATGCAGGGTAGTCACCATGGTAACGGTGGCAGTAGTAAGCCTTGCATGGTGCAGAGAAATGTGCGTTTTTTGGTGCGTGAGCTAGGTTAGACAGAAAATGCAGAGAAATGCCTGCTGCTGTAGCGGTGCCGGTAGAGAGAGACTTCAACAGCACACACAAGTGGAGTAGCCATCTGGGGTTTCAGAGGGGAAGGGGTTTAAAACCCCAGAAAATAGTTCATCGTGTAGCACAACACTTCACTGCACTCTTTTCATGCAGTACTAACGTCTAGTGTTTTCTGTGGCAAACTATTTCCATCTACTGTCTTTTCTGTTGCCTTCAACCACAGAATTCACATCCACAATCATTGGTCAAGCACCATAAGCAAGATCACATCCACTTCAGCTATTCTAGAGGGGCTAGCGCTCTTCTGACACAATGCCGTCCAAACTAAGGGGACAGATTTGTGACTCACCTTTGGCTTTGAGCTTCTATAAACGGAGCCATGTCGTTGAAATAATCCCGTTTATGACAGTCAGCATATATTTATAAAAGCATATCTTTCATATTTCACATTTCGTCGTTTTCCTCAGACAAAGTCATTGCGGCAGTGTACATACCTTATACGTTACTTACCACGGTATGATTTGTTTTGCACTAATTATAATAGAAAGTAAGGCCTTATGTCCTGTGGATATGGAAGGGTTGTTACAATATTGTATGTTATGTCATATTATTTATGTTTGACAGCTCAAACTGGGCCCCCTGGAATGGTGCCCCAGGCAATAGCTTGCCTTGGCTGTTGGCAACACACGCCTCCGCTGACACTGACAAGCACCGACACAAAGCACAATGTACATTAAAAAACAAATGAGGTCTGAGTTGATCACAAAGCATTTAATTAGAAACATTTTCTGTAAGAACGTTCCACAAGTCAACACGTTTTACATACAGTACAGCACTGAGCTGTCCTGATGGAACTGGGTCAACGTGATTTCTCCAGCTTCTCTCTCTCTCTCTCTCTCTCTCTCTCTCTCTCTCTCTCTCTCTTGCCAGCTCTCTTACACACACACACACGCACACATACACACACACTGTGTACACTGTACGGAGGTCATAGTGCCCAGGCTGTGTGGAAGCTACCTTATTGCTGGCATGGAAAACCACATACATTTTACAGTCGGAGAACCTGGTAGCATCAACTTGACAACAAAAACACACGCACACGCGCGATTACTATGAGGACAATATTTTTTCTTAGAGACATATCATAATGACATTATAACACCTTGGAAAGTAATAATGGAGCCAGAACCTATAGGGAAAGGTGTCAGGTAATAGGCTCTCTAATGACATTTACCCATCTCATCTTCCCAGCCTGTTATGTCCTCTCTCCGTGTGCCCCCCACCCCCCCCACCCCTCTTCCCTGCAGTGCCTCCTTGCAGGGCTTTACCTTTCTTGCGGACGACCTCCTCAGACTCTGGCTTGCGTGTCACAGACACCACCTTCATCAGCAGCCGGTTGCCGCCCTGGCGTATCAGAGACACCACCTGCTTGTGTCCCACCTTTACCACGTTTATGCCATTCACCTGGGCACACACACACACACACACACACACACATTTAAAGAACCTACCAGAAACAAGTATACGACGATAGAAACGTGTTTGCTAGCATGGGCCCAAATAGCTAGCACACATCAGCTGAACGCAGGCTTTGACGTGCGTCCAGACCCGCTACTAGACAGTAGCATGGAGGCAGGAGAGGAGGTTACCTCGATGAGGAAGTCCCCGGTTCGGAGCCCCGCCCTCCATGCCACGCCCTCCACGTCCACAGACTCTAGGTACTGCAGGGCCGGGAACGCCGGGGTGGGCGTGAACTCCTCGATGGGAGTCTCCGCTAGGAAAATACCCCACACAAACACACACACACACACATTTAATACACACAAAATGAGTAAAATGTTTCTATTTATTTAAATGTTTTGTTTGTGTTATCATGTACAGAGCCAGGGCTCTGCAGAAACACTAGCATCGCACACAGGCAGCTAGCAGAACATGTGTAGAAAGTCACTGAATTTTACAAAACATTATCTTACAATCGCTGATACCAAGATGAAATAAATCAAAATAGAAAGTTAATTAATCTGATGGATTACTCTTATTCATTTTCTAATACCCAAAACTGTAATTGCACCCTAATTGCACCCTATTTTTAGCTAAATAATAAGACTACACTGTGATGAGACACATACATTAAAAGCTGGTGTTAATATTGACACATTTATTCTTTTTGAAATAAAAAAAAAAGGTCTGAAAATGGTTCTACACGTCATATACACATACACTTGGTTCGCTTGTGCGTCTTCAAAATCAATTAATAATTGATTGTTAATGGGGGGCCCCTCTCATCGCCTCCCCTCCCTCAGATTCTTGACTACGTGTTTGCATTTTTAAAAGTTGTGCAGTGGGTGGAGTCAGACTCGGAGCTGGGGTGCAGTTACACAGTTTAAAAAAACCAACAACATCAGTTAGTTTGTTGATTTGATATCACATTGCAGTTCATGCTTTACGCAGACATAACTGGCATACAGTATGCTCTTTAACATCAAGTTGACAGTTAATACTGTAATGGTAACTACAATAAAGGCAGCAGGCCTGTTAGACGTGTCTGGTTGTCGACAGAATATGTCGTATTAAGTGCCAGTTGCTCTTCAGATCAAGAGCAACCCACACACGCACGCACGCACACACACACGCATGCAAACACAAAGGGCTCACGTACTAACATATTAGCGGCAGTTTTAGGCGTAATTTCATCATACTTTTTTACAGCAACTTTTCATTGTATGTACGAACAGCCCGGCACAAGGCTAAAACGCTATTCTGCCTGCTGAAGGAGCACAAGAATGAAAGTTCCTATTCATACATATGCATTCATGGGAGGGTCGAGGGGAGATTGGAAGTGCCGCGCAAATAAATGGGAGGAGATGCGTCAGGCGAGAGTGATTACCTATTCTGCTGAATGTATCAAAACTGCGATGCAACGCGCAAGTCGGTTTAGCGGTGAAAATAAAAATGATCCGCCTCTGAAAAGCAGGTGTTATCCCAGTCAGCGTGTTTCTTTGAACAGGGAAACCAAGCAATGGGAAGATTAATCCCAGCAAGATGAAGACACAGGCCATGGAGAGACGTGCTGAAGGATTTGATTGCTTGTGTGTTGTTAAAATATGTGTATTCCACTTATTTAATTTAACATTATAGTCCCGCAATGCGTCCAACATAATTATTTTGGGGTAGATTCACACCCCTATTATCTCTAGGTTTGACGATACATATAGACATGTGGGCTATTTATAAATTGGTCTAATTCATTATCGGAATGCTGTTCCATTGCATTCAGGCACCACAACTTACAGATAAGGATGGAGCATTCAGAGGGGGGTGCCAAGCGCTGATTACTAAGTGATTAGTACGTTTAGTACATCCACGTAAAATGCCATGGCATCTGAGCTCTGGCTGAACTTGACATTACACTGCGCTCGCTATAATGTACATACATGAGGCACAAAGAAAGTTGTGTCTAGAAACTCCACTCAGTCTTGGAGCCAGTCCAGCTAAACCAGTGACCTCTGAGGTCGTAGAACTGTACTCCACAGCCACGCATGTGTGTCTGCGTGCGTGCGTGCGTGTGCGTGTGTGTGGTGAAAGACAGAGCATGCAAAGCAGCGAGAGATAGTGGTCCATGGCTGTGAGTGAGTGATGGAGCGGTAAAACACACTCAAACTCAAAGTGCCCGCCCGCATGTACGCGCGTGGTTGCCATGGTAACCCGCCTGAGCATGGGGAGCTGAGCATGTGCGCTAGCAAAGTGACTGGAGAAGGCACGTCTGCTATAACACATAGTGAAGATGTTATTAATGCATAACATCTTAGCAAACAACACTATCTTAGGAGATGAATCAACACCCCTCCCTTTAACTAGACAATGGACATCATCAAAAAAGACACATGGCAGGGTCAGTTATTCTCGAGAACGCTTGATAACTTTGAACTCAAATCAAAATAATATTCCTCCGCAGAGCCCCACACGTTGAAACACATTGTGAAGCAAAGCGTAGTACTACGGCTTTGTTTTTGGGAGCGGTGTTCACCACTTTGTTGATGTTTCTATTTACGGAATAGAAACTGTGTAGAAGTATCTGATTCTTTTTTCAGCACACACACAGAACGGTAAGATAGCGAAATGCGAAGATAAGAGTAGTAGCTCACAATTAGCTTGCAATAGCTGACAATACCTATACGGATCAGGGTGGGATGACAGATAAGTAAAGGAGTGAAGGAGTCAACCTCACTGGGGGGTCGGGGTAGAGGGAAGGGTGTGTGTGTGTGTGTGTGTGTGTGTGTGTGTGTGTGTGTGCGTGCGTGCGTGCGTGCGTGCGTGCGTGCGTGTGTCTTCTAAATGCAAGCGCCATGTGTGGGGGAACAGATGGGACAGCTAGCTGACAGCTCAGCCAAGTATGACGCCACCACAGGGGCCATACTCACGTGCGCACACACACACACAAACACACACACACACACACACGCACACACACACACACACACACAAACGTGTGAACGCCATGTTGACCATGCTGTTGAGACAGAGACAATATAGAGAGCCTTGCTTCTAGCTCCAAATGAACAATCTCCTCCACATACCTCAGCTCACATAACGATTGAGCAACAGAGAGCAGACGTCTGTCTGTCTGTCTGTCTGCCTGCCTGCGTGCGTGTGTGTGCGTGTGTGTGTGTGCGCATGCGTTTATATGTACCTTACCTTTGGCTCCTCGCAGCACGAACCCAAAGCCCTCGTTCTCTTTCTTCTGCAAAACAGCATTTTTCTCCTCTATGATGTAATCACTGGGAAGGAGATAGCACAGGTGGAGCAGGTATGAGTCCAACACCATCCTCTCTCTCTAGAAGTAGAGTGTTGGAGGAGGGGAGGAGGGGGGGGGGGGGTCTGTTTGGGGGAAGGGGTGCTGGTGAGGAGTGGATAAAGTGAAGTGACGTCACACACACACGCACAAGCACAAACACACACACACACACACACACACACAGCACCTGTATCTAGTTCTGTGATGACCCAATCAAGGTACGGTCAAGTACCCGCAGCGGTCAAGCGCAGCTCTGCCTCCCACTGAGGGTTGCATCCGCCATTCGATTGTCCCAGGCTGTGCGTGTTTGTGTGTGTGTACAGTAGGTGTGTGCGTGTGTGCGTGCACATGTGTGTGTTTGCATGTTTATCCTCCCATAGTGACGGAACGATCAGTGGGATACAACCGAAGGAGGAATCAATTTCCAGGCTGATCCGTCCCCTGAGAGCGCAGGCTGAGGGGGATGCTGAGAGCTTGTGCAGCGGAAGCTGACAGTGACCGCTCAAAGAGAGTATTTTCCCCTGGCTAATAACACAGGGAATAGAAGGCCATGCGAGCTATGTGAGCAGTTCATCCCTGCTTGTGTGCGTGTGTGTGTGTGTGTGTGTGTGTGTGTGTGTGTGTGTGTGCGTGTTGGGGGAGGGCTGTGGTGGGTGCAGGGGGGGGCGGGTGTTAAAAGCTGCTTAGTCGCTGGTAAAAGTGTTTTGCCTCCCACACAAACGCAGCTGTAAAAATGATATGTTAAATAAAACTAAAACTGAGGATGCGGTTAGAAACTGTGCGTAGCAGCAGACCCATCTATATTATATGTGCTTTTACACCAACTGCATAAAATATATAGACCATATATATATATATACACACAGTATATTCTCACAATGAATTCACCGCTGACAGGATGCAATAATTATGCCTTAACCGGGTTCCCACTCTTTTATAGAGATCATTTCCCATGACTTTTCCAGGACATTTCCAGTGATTAGCTAGCTGGTGTGACAGATAGTGATCTTCATGGACACATTGTAGCACACGTGGACTTGCTGCAACGCTGGTGTGTGACTTTCGTTGTGTGTTCCCAGAGTTCCCAGAACATAACCAACAGCAAATACTCTCACCCGTAAAATACCATTTCAATGTGATCCGGACCATAACTTTGCCCTTTCAGAAGGCAATGTTACTCATATTGGGTGATTCAGATAGACGGCCTAGTAAAACCAGACAACACAAGCTCTTCAAAGACATTTTACATTTTCTCTCACTTTTCCATGTGTTTTCCATGACGCATGATGATTAGCCCTGCGTTACCTACAGTGCACTGTGTGTGCATGGCTTGGCACCCTTTGTGTGATTTCTGTCGGCCTGGCATCCTCAGGCTTAAGAGACTAGCTCGCCGGGTACAAAGTGAACCCCAGCGTTAATAAGAGTTTCCTGCTGATGCTTAGAACACTGGCTCATCCCACACCTCGCTGTAGGAACTGGTGCAGAGAGGGCTGGTGCTCAGGTTGAACTGGTGGGCGGCTGCAGCCGCCACCGGTGCTGTGCCAGAATTACACTCAGCTGCAACTTACAGAGGGTACATGGAACCCTTACTGGTGGGGCCAGAGGGCACGTGACAAACATTTCTGCAGGTCGGCTGTCAATTCTACCCTTCCTTTTCAATTCAGCACTGTTTATCTCAAAATACAGTATATCTTACCAGCCGTGGTCAGATTTACCCACACAATTCAGCACAAAAGCTAGAAAAGCATTCACAATTCCATCTTGTGGTGCTATTGGCTGAAAATCATGACTGTGGAATTATTTTGGCTCCCTATTCATGCAAATCTATGCGATCGGTGTCTTATCTAATTAATCTTCAAGCAGACATTCACACAATTCTGCATTCAATGTTCCAGCTCTAATACAGCATACGCTACTCTACATCACCACAGCTGTAGTAGCGCTCGTGGTGACTCATTGTTAATCAGTATAGTGGCTTGATACACTGATGTGCCTCCAGATAGCAATAGAGAAAACATGTTATTTCCTGTCGCTCTAGGGACTACACTGTATAAAATGACAAGAACTCCCACTTACAACCCAGAAAACAAAACACATACAGTATAATGGGCCTGCATAGGTAGGAAAAAGTACATCAACTGTATATATCAAAATATACGATACATTCACGCCAACTAATATTTATAGTGGAGTAAAATCTGTAGCCTCTTTCTAAAGCTGCTGCCCTGGCAAAAAAAAAACCAAAAAACAGAAATTACATTTAATCAGAGTAAAGCCTCAAATACATCAACCTGGCATTTCATAAAAGGCTGGGTAAGTGGATGGAAACAATGCAAACACTCTCTCGGACCGGCTCCGTGTCTCGGACTGCTACAGCCTGGCATTTAGAGGGCGTTTACATCATATAACAACCTGACATAGAATGCTGCTGCGCTCTCTCAGCCTGCAGATAATACAGCGTGATTTAAAAGTGGGAGGGGCTCCTCGTATTCACCATGCAATAAATGTCACATTGTGAAATGGACAAAGGGAAAGGAGAGCAAGCACAAGTGTCAGGCGGGACGTGTTGGCAGCACTTCAAGGTAATGTCAATTAAATATAAATAGATAGTAGTGAATGCTGTTTGTCACTGGCGGCAGTGGCACAGTGGGTTAAGTGATCTAAAAAGTCACATGTTTGAATTCCGTTGCCACCTGGCCACGTGCTGAGGTGCCCCTGAGCAAGACATCTAACCCAACCGCTCCTGGTGGTTGGATGGCACCTTGCATGGCTGATGTCACCATCTGTGTATGAATGTGTGTGTGAATGGGTGAAATGTGAGGCAATCCTGTACAGCACTTTGAGTGGCTGGAAGGTTAGAAAGGTACATATACAGTAAATGCAGTTAATATACCATTAATGCAATGACAACCTTCTACCTTTAGATGGCAGCAGCCACTTTTATATAGGGGAAACCATTTTTTCATATATATATATATATATATTGTCACTAAACTAATTGTGTGACACTAATTAAAATTGTGCCTGTGTGTATTTAATCAGCATGTGATTAATGTATGAATGCTGTAGGCTTTACACTAGAAGTTACACGTGGCACACATATATACGTAGGGAGTGCTATGCTGTTGACGACGTCGGTACCTGTATGAGGTGAAGTTGTCGTAAGATCCCACAGTGTAGTGTCTGAACAGTCTCTTGGTGCGGTCCTCTCGAGTCTCTGCAAAACACAACACCCGTGAATGACTCCACAATCCAGATAGTCTGACATCTCAAAAGGGACCTGGACAACAAAACTTTATTCAAATTGAAGTTAACAAATCTATAATAAATTGTATTGTATGCAACAAAGGAACTGCAATTATACAATGAGAGCATGAATGAAGCACGGTGATGGTACTACTGCATATTCCAGAGGGCGTCCTGTTCACACCTGACAAAGCACCCCTTCTTGCAACATGCTGAAGCCAGTGTGTGGCGCTGTTGCACCACTTTTTGCTTTCGCTATCAAGGGGTTTATTCCAGCACTCTCCAATGCGTTCCACATTATTAAAAATAAATAAATAATACAAATAAACTTTTTTTTTAAATCACAGGAAGGAACTCAGTTACCACGAGGATGTAATTGCCAATAATATGCTCCATCTGTTATAGTGGAAAACTATTGCATGCTACTTTTTCAGATTAGTAAATGGCAACAAAAAAAAAAGCACATAACAGCCATTAAGAGGGATATCTGTTAATGTGAGTAAACACCCACTCTGAATGGGAGCCACTTTGAGAGACGTACTGTATGTGTGTGTGGACTGCAGCTGCATGTCACAGAGGGTTGGGATCACTGCCCTCTCCAGAGACCCCACTCATACCACAAACTAACCTTAATTTGGTCAACTGTGTTACTGTTACGTGGTGCTACAGAGAATGCTGAGAAGAGAGATAACGTGATTAAAGAGAAACAATGTCTGGGTGCATTACAGCTAAAGCAGCATGACGATGACATTGTTGACACGGCACGGCTACAGTTAAACACAAAACATGGGTCAACCCTCCCCACCAGCGGCTGCCGCACCGTCGTCCCCGCCATCGCCACAGTATACATTCAGAAACATTTGATTTTATTGCGGAGGGAGGACATCTTAGCTTTGCAGCATGGTTATTGCATTGGGGAACAACGACAAAGGCATTGTGGGTGGTCTTCTGTTGTTGTTGATTACAGGGTGGTTGTGTTGCTAGGAAGTTAGCCGAGGAGAATTGGGTCAGAGGCTAAATGGAGGCGTACTGCGTGAAAGCCTTGAGAAGGCTGGAGTGGAGACAGAGGTGATATAAGGGCAGCGGGTCAGAGAAGACATGAGTCAGCCCCTTTCAAACGGACTCATCATCAGGCTTCACCTGAGCTAGATATGTAGCCAGAGCGCTACGTGTGCACGTGTTTCGGAGCACGTCGCAGCAGAGGCCGTGTGGGAGCATGTAACGTAACTGATTCGTCACCTCGGTGTCAATTCTGCCCAGCTAGGACATATAGTGAAGGCGTGGCCTCTGCTAGGGCAGATAACCGCAGCTCCACCTACATCTATCTCATGGGCGCACGCACACACACACACACACGGGATACAAGGAGAGACAGTACACCGTACACGTAACTTTAGGTAAGCCCGAGGGTAGGTTAATGTACTTTCTGAGGGGACTCAACAACAGCATGGATTGTAATACTGAACGCTTCAAGGTTGTTTTCTCTCTCACATGCGAATCGGGCGTGGCACCAGACGGAAATTAAGCCAAGAGGAAGACATTTAAATCTGGGGCTTAGCTAACAGCAGCTGGGACAAAGCTTTCAGAGGAGCAAATGATAGCAGGGCCAAAACAAGAGCACACACACACACACGCACACGCACGCACACACATACTGTATATATACAAATACAACGCTGGAAGTCTTAATCATCTTGAGTTAAGCAGGCAAATAAAATAAATATTTGTCAGGGTTGAGTTAATATCAGGATAGAGAGGAGCAGTATCAAGATGGTGAGGAACAGCATCAGCAGATTAGCGCACAAGTTTGTGTGACAGTTTTGACAGGCTAAATTATGGAGCCTGCGATCCACACAGCAGGGGGAGAGAAGACTGTCTTTCTCCTCTTAACAGGTATAAGCTAATGGAACGCTCCGATTTCCTCTCTGTTACTGGGGCTAGTGGGCACATGTATGTTAAGACGTGGTGCAGTAACTATAGAGGTTGACTCCTTATTTGCAATAAAACAATACGTATTATGCTGTGCATGTTTTGTGGCTGTCATGAGATCATGTCTAACTCCGGCATATGTTTTGATGACTTTTTTGTTTTTTTTAATAGTGATATCAATACATCTAATTAAGTCAGCGCAATCTATCTTAGAGTCGCTGGTGCCTCCACCACCATTGCCATACACATGAGATTAGATATGACAACACAACCCACACACACACACACACACACTCACACACACACACACACACACATAGGAAGAGCAGAGGAACGGCAACAAGGGAGCGTTACCAACTGCTCATTAGGAAGTGGATGAAAGGGCTTTTCAGTTTAAGTTGAGAAATATGCTTTACATATTCATGAACATGTTTAAAAATGGTGACGGCAATACACTGTATACAGCAGTCGTATGTTTGGTCTGCTTAGAGAATAGTGATACTGTACATTTAGCTGTCTTCCATATGCTTTACACCCTAGTAGTGTGAGAGCACTTTTTTGTTCTGACAGCTGAGTGGGATCTAGATTGTTCTTGTTTGAAGGACGCAAGATCCCCACACACACACACACGCACACACGCACGCACACACGCACACACGCACACACACACACACACACACACTCATGCTGTCTTAACTCTGTTGAATGAGAATTAACCTGTGCTGCTCTCCAGCTGATAAGAGCTGTCAACGTGCAAACACACACACACGCGCACACACACACACACAAACCTCTTATCCAGTGAGCCTCACGGACCTCTTAATCCTCACCTTCCACCAGCCATTGCCCCCCCCCCCCCCCCTGCTCTCAGACCCGTGCAGATTGAGGACAACATCTCCAGGTGCAGGTAACATCATACCCTATATAGTTCTATGGTCATACCTGATCTGCACTACGATTTGATAACTGCCTAGACACGCAGTAGAGGGAGGGTGGCTACCTGACCCGAGCTCCACGTTAGAAACAATGTTTTGGCCATGTTGCCATGGCTTCAACATCGTATTAGTGAAAATATAGTTTGACAAGAAATACCTATGATGGACGTACTGGTCTGTATTAACACATAGGGATACTATCCTCCTGCTCAGTGCTGGGGTTTGTTATTATATTTACATCACCTATCAACTCTGAACGTAAAATAATATTTGTCATAGGGGAAGTTTAACACTGCCGAGAACTGTGAAGGGAAATTGGCGGCAATGGAGGCGTTTGGATTTAGTCGTCAATGAGGATAATAACGAAGCAGTTGGTTATGCAAAATGTCAAGCGTGTGGGGTTCTGATGAGATGCTCCAGCAGGAAGACAGGGAACGCAGCCTCGGTGTGACGTGTGGACAGCGTGCAGGCAGCTGCTCGTAGTTATAGTGAGCATCACTTATGGCTGAGGTCAATAGTTCATGAAAATAAAGACTTTGTTATAATATTAATAACTGCTGATGACACTGCGTAATGTGCAAGTGTGTTACAATCTACCTACCAACAATCTATAACCTGTATGAAACTATGCCTTTTGCCAATCACGTAAACGGCATGTGTAATCAAGATTAACAGGCAAACGCCTGTTAATCTTGATTACCATTGCAACAGCAATTGCGTGGCAGGGTAACACACACTCAATGCTCATTGACTGCGTCGGTCTAGGTCGGGTTCAAACCTAAGGTAAGAAGTAGGTACAGTAGGGGTAAAGCTTCTTTGCCAAGGGTGAATGATCTTAGGTGTTCGTACCCAATGGCTTTTGGTACCCATACCACTAGCCCATAGTCTCAGCCTATTCCATTAATTAGCACATAAGCAACTATAATGTATGTAATTCCAGTATAATACCAGTACAATGCTTAAAATACAAACTTTAGACTTTCCCTTTCTTTTAAGCAGTAGCAATACATAACAGATGTTAAGCCGGACTTGCATTCCAAAGAAATCCTCCAACAAAAATGCAAAATCCGATTTTGTCAGTGAGTTATGTAGTTGGTGTCAATATATGGTAGATACCTCTCTTGTCAATAAGGCAGGTCTTGAGGCAGGTAGCCAACGTTATGTACCATAGTTTATTCAAGTGAAGGAGACCTGTAAGACTGAAAACTGGCCCATAATGCCCACTAGTAAACAGTAATTCTTCTTCAGCAGTAACACAGGCAGCATTCTGCTAAACACACAAGGCGACATACAATTGGCATAACTTTTCTGTCTGTCTGGTGTGGCAAAGTACTGTTAAGCAGGATGGCTCGCTAATGACTTGCTCGTGGCATTAAACACTGCGATAGAATCATTTCCATTTCCTCTGTTCCTCTGTTGGCACAATGTGGCTGTCATTCTGGGCATCCCACAGCCGCTGATGTGTTCTGTGGGAGCTGGGCCTGACCCACTTCCATAAAACAGCAGACAGAGGATTAGCCTCATTTCATTATTTATTTCCCGCCCTCCTCGTATGATTTCCGTCTATAGAAAAAAACAGACCTCCGCATGCAACATTTACCGTGTTACTGTCTTTTTCCTTCCTAGGTGAAACCATTTCCTCACAACGGGGGAAGTGACAATGGGGACTCGAGGAGAGAAAATAAAGGGATCGTAAACAAAAGGAAGGACAAAAGCGAGCTCTGCGACGATTTAATCTCTACCTGACCGCTCGGTGCACAATTTGACATCAAAGCAAACAAATGGGAAGCGGGACATGAACTGTCTTTTATATGGTGTGCAGGAGATGATGACCAGAAAACTGTGGAGGGGGGAGAGAGGGAAAGAGCGAGAGAGAGACGGACGACAGATGTATTATGGTGTGCAGTGGACTAGTCAGTGCTGCCAGTCTATTTCCACCCTGCTGAACCCAACCTGCCTGCCTGAAATGCAGTGGCCAGACGCACAGGTCCGAGGAGATGGATGGCTGGACGGTGAGGTGAGAGATGGAGAGGGAAGACGGGCCCCCGGGAGGGAGACTGAACTGAAATGTGACGGCTGAATCTAAACTGCTTTTCAGTGTGACAGGGAGTTGAGGCGAGGAGCGTTGATCAAAGACGTGGCACAGACGATGACAGCAGAACAGTGTCCAACATGTTTTAGGAAGAATCTAGAGCAGAGGTGTAATGTGACAAATGTTACAGGGAATGAAAAAATAGTTAGCTAGCTAGATGGATAGTTAGGGTTAGATAAAATAGGTTTAGATTTGATTAAGTCTGATGGCAGATTATTTGGCAATGTAAAATATAGTATCTCCTTTCTCTCCATGGTGTTACAAGTAGATATTTGTTATACACTATATTCATACTGTATAATAAACACGATAAACCACAAAAGACAACTCCGTATGAAGCTAAGGCAGATCATTGTTTACACCACCTGAGAAGGCCAGAAGGGAAAAAGGGATGTTATGAAAAGTTATAGTCAACGATTTTATCTAATGCACTTTTAGTCAACTTCCGCAAATATCTAGTTACAGTCTGCTAGCTGCTCGATCTGTGTGCATGCTGAGTAAATAATATTAAAAATAAATGATACAAATAATCTAGTGTCTCTAAACAGCCCTGACTCTGTAAATGGAAAGGAACATTCGGTAGCTTCAGATGGTGCACCCTATGGCATTAAAGGGGAGGATGTTGTGTTCTGATTGACCTCAACAATCAACAATCTGTCTCCAGAATGACAGACAATACCTTTAATTAAACAACTATACCTACCCCCCCCCCCCCCCAACCTTCACACCAGATCTATTAGAAAGAAAAACAAAATAGATCTAAATAATTCAATAAAAGTTTCAATGTCCA
Source organism: Forbesichthys papilliferus (assembly GCA_025399855.1). NCBI lineage: Eukaryota > Metazoa > Chordata > Actinopteri > Percopsiformes > Amblyopsidae > Forbesichthys > Forbesichthys papilliferus. Next base: position 2,969,788 of record JAODOY010000021.1, read on the forward strand.
TTCTTCTTTCAATGTTACAGCATGTTCTACTCAGATAAATAATTTACATGAATGTGCTAGTTTCAGCCATTGCACTAGTATGAACTTCTGCTAACACACTATATATATA
>JAODOY010000021.1:2969996-3014353 GCA_025399855.1 Forbesichthys papilliferus
AGATTACCTCAACAAATTGACAGCTAGAATGCCAAAGGTCTGCAAGGCTGTAATTGCTGCAAATGGAGGATTCTTTGTTGAAAGCAAAGGTTTATTATTTATTAAATTATTATTTTAAATAAAAATCATTATTTCTAACCTCGTCAATGTCTTGACTATATTTTCGATTCATTTTGCAACTCATTTAAGGAAAGAATGTGCGAGTTTTCATGGAAAACGTGAAATCGTCTGGGTGATCCCAAACTTTTGAAAGGTAGTGTACGTTGGCCCAAGTAAGCTATGTACTATTGTTCACCTCTGCTTGCACATTCTTAGTTAGGTTTCAATATTGATGAACCTCTACAGTTTATATTAACAGGGAATTAGATGAGATGCATTCCCTGTTCTCTTCTTTTCTGTAAGTTCTGCTATTGTGTAATGTTGGTAGATAACTAGTCATTTAGAAAGCACTGGGGATGTCCTGACATCTCTGGCTAATGAGTACCTGGTTCCTCACTTTGGTGCGGTTACTGGCGTTTGTTCATGTTATGTGCAATACACTGGCGTTAGCCAACCTTTGCAACATGATCCATCACTTTACGTGTTTCGTACTTTAGGCGGGCTGCTGTGGACCACTGACGTCGCACCCTCCATCAAGGAGCTGAGCTTCCACTTGCTTGCCGAGCTCTTCCGCAAGATCCACCACCTGGAGCAGCGCAAGAGCCCCGCCGGTCTGTCCAGCTCCATCGCCCTGCTGCTCAACCCCTGCCTGGCCGTGCTGATGGCCCTGCAGACGGAGCTGCGCAAGCTCTACGACCGGGAGACCCAGGGCTGGGCGGCCGCCGGGGCCGCTTCCTCCGGCGGCGTTGCCTTGGCCCTGGGCGCTGAGCAGAGCCGCTTCTCCACATACTTCCACGCCCTGATGGAGGTGTGCCTGGCCGTGGCCGAGGTGACGCTGCCCCTCAACGTAGCAGGCTCCACGGTGGGGGCCCTGTCGTCCAGCAGCACACCCAACCTGAGCGACTCCTCCTCGTCGTCCTCCTCGTCCCCGGGTCAGACCCCCCAGAGCCCCAGTGCGCTCTACAAGCGCAAGAAGGTCAAGCTAAAGCGCGAGAGGGCGGCGGCGGCGGCCGCGGCTGCAGCAGCAGCTGCTGCCGCCTCCGGGCAACGCGGCGGGGCGCGTCTGTCGGAGAGCGATGGCGCTCTGCTCGGCATGGCGGGAAACAAGCCCGAGGACATGTTGTGGTTCCACCGTGGCCTCACCCTCCTCATGATCCTGCGCCACCTGACCAACAAGGACCCCCAGGGGCTCAGCGTCACCGGGGACGCCGTGACGGACGCCTGCCAGGCCCTGGTAGGCCCCAGCGCCCACGGCCGCCTGCTGGTGCTCTCGGGCATCCCCATCCACCTGGAAGAGGCGGTGGTGCGCAGCGCCATTCGCAGGGCCTGCAACGCCCACGGGGGACTCTTCAAGGACGAGGTCTTCATACCGCTCCAGGAGGAAGACCCAAAGAAGGCCAAGGCGCCCAGCCCGCAGGATGGGAAGGCTGAGCCGGAGCGCCCCTCCTTCCTTGGCAGCGGTGGTCCGGCCAGCCCAGACAGCTCCAGCAGCGCAACGCCGGCCATGAGCGTCAGTGCCTCGGCCTCCACCAGCCAGACGTCCATCTGCAGCTCCTCCCAGGGGGTGTCCCGCACGGCCAGTGAGCTCTCCGTGGACCAGGAGCCGCCGGCCGCGCCGCCACCCCCACCGCTCACCCCGGCCGCCGCCTCGGCGGTCCCCTTCCCTCCCCAAGGCCCCCTGGACCCCCACACCGTCTCCAGCCAGGAGAGCCTGGATATCTCCCTGTGCAGCACGGGCAGCCTGGGAAGCCTTGGCAGCCTGGGTGAGCCACTGGACGGCACGGAGACGGCCTCCGTGTCAGACGGAGGGTCCATGTACACGGTCACCTCGCTGGAGAGCAACGCAGTCGCGGCCAGGCCCATCAAGGGCTACGCTGTCATCGAGGTGGGTCGCGGGCATCTGTCCTGTTATGTCGCTCCTCCCCCTCCCGCTGTGTTGTTTTTCTTGTGTTTTTGAGGAAAGTCACTTTTCTCCTTTCGGTAGGTTCGTTCTCGGGCAAAAGTGGAGAAGATCCGCGCCAGTCTTTTTAACAGCAGCGACCTGATTGGCTTGTCCAGTCTGGAAGGTGAAGAGGAGCTGATGGAGTTGACAAATGAGGAGATTCTCACAGCCTCCAGTGTTAACCAAAGCCTGTTTGACACTCAGGGAAGCTCGGCCCTTGAAGACTACTTCTTGGACAAGTCAATCAAAGGTTGATCGTTTTATTGCCTTTTAATTTGTTTATTGGATTTCACACTCAATTGCTATTACGTGTACACACATAATGAATATGTGTGTATCTCTTCCCAGGAGACAAGCTTGTACCCGGTGCGAGAGATGTTCTGACAGACATTTTCAAGAGCTGCGTGCACTCAGAGCAGATGCTGAGCCTCACTCCAGCCAAGCCAGTTAAAGTGTCCGACATTTTCCTCAGCAAGGAGCAGATCAACTCTCAGACCCCCGGAAACCTGCTGCACATTTTCTTCACTAATGTCCGTCCTCCCAAGAAGGTTCTGGAGGACCAGCTAACTCAGGTACTGAAAGAACTCCCAGTACTGCAAAACCACAACAACAACAGATTTCTAGCAGTATGCATTTATCAGTAGTACATCTTTGGTGTTGACAGATTCTGCGGAAGTATGGGACTCCCAAGCCCAACAAGAACAAGTACAGCAAAGCAGGCAAAGAGCAACACCAGGGGAAGGTGGTGAGCACGAAGAGACCAATCACCAAGCCACCTACCAAAGAGAAATCTGTGCTCAACAGTGTCCGGTGAGTCTTTCAAGCTTGGTTTGCTATTCCTCTATGTTTGCAATGTCACCTGTTCAATACAGTACATCTGTGTTAAATGTTGTACATCTGTTATACATCTGTGTGATTGTGATATCTGTCATGCTTATCACTGTAACAGTAGCATGGCCCTACAAACCACAATGTGCAACATGGTACTAAACCTTTTTATTTATTTAATATTTTTTTAATCATTTGTTCCTGCCAGGACTGCACTTACCGAGAAGAAGACCGTGCTGAAGCCCAAATCTCCTGAGAAATCTAGACCAGATGAGAAAGATGTGGAAAAATCTCCTGCCAAGAAACTGGAAGGTGGGCCATAATTAGGCAGCCTGTGTTTAATACACGCCATCATTTGGAATCACTTGCACATACCTATATCTGTTATAAGTTATAGAAGAATGAATACACACACAGCTTCCAAAACAGGAATATTAAAATAATTAATGTTCCTCCCAGGACTTTTAAGTATGTAGTGGTGGAGACTAATTTTTCAAAACTCCAATGAAGTATCCCAGATCGTTTGTTGAACAATTTTATATTTAATTAATAGAAATGGTGTGAATATTATCAGGTATAAAAATGTATCAGTTTGAATTGTAGTTTAAGCTTAACAAGAGTGACTATAAGCAAGTAGCAATGTGCATAGAAATATTACCCAAGACACAGCATACCATTGTATAATGACCAAGACAGAAGCAGAGGAAAATGGACAGAGCCAGAGAGCACACCCAGTCAGGTCATCCAGAGAAACACCACCAAAAAGCCCCACCATATCAAAAATGGGCATGTTTTATACAGGGAGAACTGGGGGCTGGCACTGTCTTAAGTTATTTTGACTAACTTAACAGTGATTATGAGGAAAAGGGAAAGTCTCATGTCTTGAGATGAGTAAGAAAGATAGACGTATTGGTGTTGGCCCTCTGCAGTGTGTTCCACACTGGACCATGGCCATCTGTCAGACGTTACAACAAAGGCTTGTTTGCAAATGGCTGGATGCACATGGAGTGAAGCACTTTAAATGTATATTGGAGGGTGGGGGCACTTGCTGTAAGGTCTAAAGGTTTGTCTGGCCTAAATGAATTCGCTGCTCCCCTTTCTTCTGGGGGACGAGAATACAGAAAGAACAGATGAAAGTATCTCAGGTGATCTAATTGATCTGGGGAACTAATGGTGGACTTCATTTATTGTCCTGGAGGAATCTGTTGTGATATGAAGATAATGCATGAATTAGTAGTAGATATTAGGGCTTATCTATAATAATAACTCTTAATTAATATAGGCCACAAGGTCAGCCAGCCATTCAAAACCATCAGTAGTTAATTTACACTTACTCTCTCTCACATTACTTTTTCTTGAATTTGTTTTGTCTAAACCAGTGGTCACAAATAGGTGGCCCGTGGGCCAGGTTAGGCACGCAAGAGCAAAATGTCTGGCCCCCATCGAATCAATGGCAAACATTAAGTACATTAAAAACACATTTCTGAAAGTCTACCGCATTACATTTTTCTGCCTCGCTGTGTATGTCTTCCCTATGTGTCAGAGTGACAAACACACCAGCACACGTATTCTCTGAGGACCCACCCCTACACTGCCTCCAATTGGCTCTCTGTAACCAAGCGAACATATCAAGAGGCAGAGTAGGGGTCAGTATTTGCACTCAGTGGACTGAAAGGTCAGAATGCTCAATGAACTTGTTTTCTGAACGATTCATTTAATTTAAAATGTATCCCGTCTGATTCTGATATTAAATGCATGATATATAAAATGTTGACACAAACGTGGCCATATCCTCCCTGACATTGATTTAACGTTAAGTAAACGTTCCACAGTTCTGAATACAGGGCAGGTTAGTTGTGTTCCTAGTGTTAGTAGCTGCAGCCAGGCTAACTAAAAGAAGAGTGTCGATGTTTACAAGGAATAAAATGTTTTAAAACAAAAAGACAAAAGGAAAAGAAGGACAAAGCTCTGCAAAAAATAAAGTTTGGAGATGGCGGAAAACGAGACTGCAGCTACAGTAAGCTACCTAATGCTATATGAAGGCTGGTTTGAAGTTTAGTGTGCTGCTGTTATCTCAACGAAACATTCAATGAAATTCATGTAAATGTGCCACGAACGGCGATTGATCATTTGGGCCAGTAAAAATAGGCTATTACCAGCCACTTGTCCGTGGAGTCAAAAGGTTTATTTTGGTAGCGGCTGTCTACAACACAATTCATATTATTAACACATAACAGAAGGATCTGTTGTATGACCCATCATCACTGTCACTTGGCTCACTGATTGGTGAGTTAACATTCATCTATTTTTAACAATACTGAGCATTCAGTAGTACAAACACATAAAACAACAATACAAATGAACACAACTGTCCTTCGGTTTGAGTCTTTGCTCACAGTCTGACTTGACTCTTCTTGAGGTGAATGAATGTGGTTGCAGAGATGCTGTGGACAGCCGTCTGGAAAGCTGGACATTTTGCAGATGGACACTGTTTAACAATCAGCATTAATGTTATAGCTATTATGCAGACATAGGCTATGTCAGGCTTTTGTAGAAACATGCAGCTCTGTTTGCCTGCTTGCTGTAGAGCTGTTGCTAGTAGTGTTTTTTTTCTGACAGTCCGACATAAAAAGGCATGTGCCACACACATGCCTTGTGGTGGGTCAGCGCATGTTTAACCCCAGACATTTTGGCCCTTGGATTTACATGCTTGACATGTTGTGGCCCTTGGGAAAATGTATTTAGGGAACTCTGGTCTAAACCAAACCAGTTGCTCTCATTGTGACTGCTGGCTCTCGCTTGTTCATCTATCATAATCCCATAACCTCATTTTCTACACTGGTGTATTGTGTAGGAGGCTTGCCATGCAGTATTTTATTTGTTTTGGTGTTCTCTCAGTCTTCGAGGAGAAGTACTTGACGTTGGAAGGCTTCCACAAGTTTGCTGTGGACCGTGCCAAGCAGGACATTCGTAGTGTGTGGAGGGCAATCTTGGCCTGCGGTTATGACCTCCATTTTGAAAGGTGAGCCTAGCATAGCTGACCACCCTAACCCCTGACAAGTTATAGCTGATACTCCTCTGCACTGAGCATCAAGCTTTAAAGGCATGTACAATATTCTTTTCCAGACTTGAATGATGATTTGTGCTAAATATTATGGACTAATTGAGCCATCAGTCATTTATAATGGATTTTACATGTGACTGCGCAGCCCTTCTACTCTAAGTAAAGCATTGAATACTCACTGTGAATATTGTATGTGGCAGTCAGAACTGATACTGTAGGTTGTTGCACTCTGGAAAAGTGTAACCTTTCTTTGCCTATTTTTCTATGTCTATTTTTTGCTCTAAGCACGTATGCTGAACTTCACAATTAAAGTACATTGTAGAAGAAAGTAAAATAACATCATAAACATACAGTCTGTTTTTCATTTGGTTTTGTGCACTGCGTTGTACCTGGGACGTGACAACATTAAGGCATACAGCATGTTTCTGTTTAGCCAAAACAAATGCACCTACTTGTATGTAAAAAAATAAGTATGATTTTGAATTAGATGGGATGCATGTATTCATGTCGAGTGCACTGTGAGTTTACGGTAGAAGTGTGTTCAGGCAGGGTACAATGTATCACTGCCCATAAATAGTTAAATACCTCCATAAATGTTCTTTCTGTTTAGTGTACTGGTAAACAAACACATAAACACAATACCAGAGCAGAATATCTCTTTGGACGAACATCCCTGCTGTTCTCCATGAATATGAGGCAAATGATTAGACAAGAGCCAATGCAAGTGTGCATGAGTGGTTTACAGAGGCCAGGCTTCTGACACCCTACCCCCTTGTGACAATAAGTGCACACTATGCCCTCGATGAGACCTCTTCACATTCTCACAGTCTCTGTACCCTGTTTATTCTAATGCTGCAATAAATGAAGCTAACCGACATCCACTTGGCCTTGTGCGGTAGGTGCACGTGCATAGACACTCGCCATGCCCAGAAGGCCTGCAGAAAGTGGAGCCTGGAGATGGACGTGGCTCTGGTGCAGTACATCAGCAGGCTGTGCCGTCACCTGGCTATCACGCCCGCCAGACTCCACCCCCACGAGGTTTACCTGGACCCCAGCGATGCTGCTGACCCACGGGTGGCCTGCCTGCTCAGTGAGTGCTCCGCCTCTTGTCTCCGGCGGCCTGGTACCTGGGACTTAGTCTCAGCCTCCTGCGTTCATTAGCACTACGTCACACAGGCAACTCTGTGCTCAACGTCTGACGTATATACCCCTGTAAGCGCCACACGAGATACTGTCGACTTCCATTGGCTGTTAGAATTTACATGTTAACATGGCTCCGTAACTTACGGTGCAACGGTAGCGCAGTGCTTTATTTAATAATTTAGAATTAAACATTTATTTGAATCAGTAACAGTAGTCTACTACTTTTACCTGTAAATACCTGTAAACAGCTAAAGTCCTGTTTAGTTTTCCTTGGTGCAAGTTTAACATCTGAGTCACGTAGTTTTGTCGTGCATGTCAATCAAAACACCTCGCTTGTCAAGTAGGCGGGTACTGCCGCAGCTAGCCAGCGCTGTGTTCTGCAACACCAGCTGTGACTTAACGTTTGCTTTCCCGTCTTTGCGTAGCCGTGCCTGTGGAGAGCCTGCGCTTGCGTTTTGCCCTGCTGCAGTCTCTCAACAACACCCTGGAGAGCTTCTTCCTGCCACTGGTGGAGCTGAGGCAAACCCCCACCTATCAGAACAGTATCGCCGCGCTACTGTGCGAGGCGAAAGGTGAGCATGGCCCTAAATGGTTCAGTACACTTATGTGGACGGAGCCGCATGTGCAGTATGTGTGGGAGAGAGAAGAGTTGATCAGTCCATGACCTTTGCACCTTCTCTGCCCGGTCACAACACAGGCCTGGTCTTCTATGACACCAAGGTGACTGTAATGAACAGAGTGCTGAATGCCACCGTGCAGCGGACAGCTGACCACGCTGCCCCAGAGATTACACTGGACCCGCTAGAGATTGTAGGAGGTAGAGCAGCTCCTGCTCTTGTGGCGCTGTACCGCTAAGCCACTATGCAACAGCCTTTTCTGATAGTGTGTGTGTGTGTGTCCCAGGAGAGATCCGCTCTTCTGAGAATACGTACTTCTGCCAGGCAGCGCGCCAGCTGTCGTGTGTGCCCTCCTCCCAGCTCTGTGTGAAGCTGGCCAGCGGAGGAGACCCCACCTACGCATTTAACATCCGCTTCACCGGAGAGGAGGTCCATGGCACCAGTCAGTGGCCTTTGGTTGAGCACCCTATCTCACTTACTGCATGATTAGTCTAGTGACCAGTCTTACAGGTGTGTCTGACGTGTGTGTGTGTGTGTGTATGTGTGTGTGCGTGTGTGAAGGTGGCTCCTTCAGACACTTCCTGTGGCAAGTGTGTAAGGAGTTGCAGAGCTCGGCCCTTTCGCTGCTCCTGCCTTGTCCCAGCGCTGCAGCCAACCGGAACAAGGTATACTGATGCTATGTTGACTTGGTAACAGACGGTAGGCTCTTTTTGTACAGCAAATGTTTTTTCAGAAACGCTGCTACCATAATAGTGCAGTGAGAGAGAAACAATATTCTAACATTACAGGATACAAACGAAGGGTTGGAGTACAACAATATACTGCAATATAAGTCTGTAATAATAGGTTAGCGTTATGAGGACCATTTTAAAACAGCTTTAGTGTAACAAAGTAAGCCTACAAAGCTATATAAACAAATAGAGTGAAATACTTTTGTAGAAAGTTTTTGTAGACTTTTATAAACTCACATAACCTCAATAATCAAATTCAGTGTTTGGTTTATGGCTATTTCCATTATTATTGTTTTGCCTAGGACTGGGCAGTATTTTACACACAGCACAGTACAAACTAAACTCACCGCATAATGATAATTTAATACAACAATCCTCTCTGTTGAACACCGTTCACAACAACCAAGCCACTAGTGGCTTGGCGATACATTTCAGTGTGGGGGTGACACTGCAGACTATGGAATATTGAATTGATTTAAGCTCAAAGTTAGCAAGTGTTCTCAAGAGTGACCCTGCCATGCCAAATTCTATAGATGTAGGCCTCGATCACACAGATGCGTCTCTAGAAACACGTCGCCAGCGTAACCATTGTTATGGTACGGCCTGGCGCCGCGCTCCGTGTTCTTCTAGCGTTTTAAAGAATTATATTTATTATCATATTATAGGTTTTAATAAATATCCTCCACTTTTTGCAGTCGCACTGCTTGTCAATGTCACACTTGGCACAGGCAGCCATTCTCTCTGTGATTTGGGCGTTATCAGAGCACTTTTGAAGCGGCCGCGCCTATTGCAACTCGTCTCTGTGTGTGATCCGGGCCTTTTACGCGGATCAGCATTGCCAAAATACCTCCTCAAATGAATGCCGCCCTAGGTAGCATAATGGAACAGCATTAGGAGAAGCCTATTCCTAGTGTTATATTTCTCTATAGATTTCCATCTGTCTATTAGACCCTTTTCACACGCCAAAATCGTCGCATGAAGCTGAAAGTAAAGTTGCTAAGCAACTATGTAACATTATGTCAGTTTATTGTAAAGTATAATAATACAAAAGTATAGTGCGATATTGTATTTAATACTATAATCTATCGTTGTGTATGCCTATTGAGTGCCAATTCACTTCATGTTTTCAAGTGTCCAATGCAGTATGTGCTAAGCTGCTAGTACCAGTACAGTAAGTAAATGAGGCAAAGAGGAGAGCCTGGTAAACTTGAGGTTCTGCTATGTAGTGCATAATAAACCTTTTTAATAACTGATGATTTTATGACTAATCTTAACAGACTAATCTTGACTATATAACCTTCTGATTGTTTGAAAATTGGTGGAGAGCAAGGTAATGATGTCTATATTTAGAAAACGTGCCACTCTGTAATACGTGTGTGTTGTTTGTCTTGCTGCTGCTACTGTTTACCCTGTTATGATGATTTCCGGTGCGACAAACGGAATTGTGAGTAGGGTCTATATTGTACATTAAAATAATGACGAGAAAGTTTGATCTGAACAGAATGTCTGGGCGTGTGCTGTGTCCCCAGGGAAAGTACATCCTGACGCCCTGTCCCATCAGTTATGCTGAGGAGCAGCTGCTTCACTTCTTCGGCCAGCTGCTAGGCATCGCCATTCGGGCAGACGTGCCTCTTCCCCTGGACTTGCTGGGCTCCTTCTGGAAGGGCCTGGTGGGAGAGCCGCTCGACCCAGAGCAGGACCTCCAGGAAGCAGACCTGCTCACCTACAACTACGTCAACAAGTTTGACCATGTACGGAATCCAGCTTGCTTTGGCTGTTGTTATAGCGGTGGGACCCTCCAGGGGATGCTACCTGCTATGGGGGGGGGAGTGGTTAGAGGATTTAAACATTAATTAAATTAACATTCATTCAGTTTATTCCCCTCTCGTGGATTATGGCACCCACATCAGACTTCTTGTCCATTGCATGTGCACCCACCGCAGTGAGTAATGTTGGGGCTGTTACTTCAGTACCATCTAATAATAATAATAGTAATAATAGTCTTTTTTTCTTTATACAAGAATTGCAGCTCAAAGTGCTTTACAGAGCGGGATTACATGCACAATTGTAACACAAAAACACAAGGAATTTAAAATCGTTAAAGGATCCTATGCTATACTTCATTACGAGACAATGGCTACGTTTACATGCACACTCTAGTATTCAACCATTATTCCGACTATGGAAATATTCCCAATTAAATAGGTGTCTTTAAACGATATATTCTGTTTAGATATTCCGAATTGGGCGAATTTAACATTTTCTGATTAAGATAACTGGGATATGCCAATATTTTTCATGTTTTAGGAGCATGTATGCAGATTTAAGTCTCAGTTGGGGGTTTTACTGCATTTTATGGCATTGAATCTCTTGCCTGTTTGTATGTAATATAATGTAGCCAATGACTCATCTTTGGAGACTAGCGAGGTTTCTCATTTACATAGAGACAGTCATGCTCTGGATACCACACCCACCTAGGGGGAAATTTTTGGTTTCTACCAAAAAAAGGAAACATAAAAGCTGCTGTGTAACAATATGTATTACCCAAAAGGTAACCAACCTAGAATTATGTTTTTGGAAGCTTTTCAACTGAAAAGGTAGTCTTTAAGGAGACAAAACTTCATGTTAGTCATATTACATTAAAAACTACACCAAGGCGGGTAGCCACAATATGCTATACTGTGTAACCTAGCTAAAACAATCAATATTTCACCATGCCAAAGGATTAATATTTTGGCATGTTATGTCAACCAGTCATACGTAGGAATATTAAGTGTCAAGATCCCATAGTTGTCCCTTTTTCCTTTGATACTGTATGCCTCACATTTTGTTGCCTGTATCCACCTAGATTGCCTTACAACAGCTTCTGAAAACTTAGTTCTTTGTTCTTTACCTTGTTGGAAGTGCACCCTGACACACAACAGCTTTTAGGCATTTTTCATGCATCCATCCATCAGTTGTCAACCACTTATCCGTGGTCTGGTCGAGGGGGCAGCAGCTCCAGCAGAGGACCTCAAACTTCTCTTTCCCAAGCCACATTTACCAGCTCTAACTGGGGGGATCCTGAGATGTTCCCAGGCCAGTGTGGAGATATAATCTCTCCACCTATTCCTGGGTCTTCCCCGAGGCCTCCTCCCAGCTGGACGTGCATGGAACACCTCCCTAGAGAGGTGCCAAGTGGGCATCCCCACCAGATACCTGTACCACCTCAACTGGCTGGTCACCCTCTTGAGGAAACCCATTTCAGCTGCATTTTCAGTTTTAGTGTCAATAGAGAGCAATCAAATGTCCCCCGCCCCCTTCCCCCCGCCCACCCTTCATCCAGTGTGGGCAGGGACTTGAATGCACGGTGTCTCTATAGAACCTAACACATCAACGTCTACTTTGTGTTTGTGCCTCTTGAACGCGGCGGTGGCCCCTCCAGATGGGCGACGAGGCCGAGCTGGAGGCCCTGTGTGCAGAGATCTCCTCCCAGCATCAGTCGGGGGAGAGCCCCGACTCTCCCAGCAGGCCTTGCTGCACCTTCACCTACATCACCATGACTGGGGAGGACGTGGAGCTGTGTCACGGGGGGCGGGGTCTAGCTGTCAGGTACATGACACCCAGCCAATGACCGCAGCGTCTCCAGGCCTGCAGTGTCTCCAGGAAATAACATGATGTCCTCCGTGTGCATGTGCGCGTGTGTGTGTGTGGACGCGTGCGTGCACTCGCTCTCTAGCTGGGAGAATAAGGATGTGTATGCACGTGCGGTTAAGAGCCTCCGTCTGAGGGAGCTGCAGAACGTTGAGTGTATGACGGCCGTGCGTGCCGGCCTGGGCTCCATCATCCCCCTGCAGGTCCTCACCATGCTCAGCCCCCTAGAGGTGGAGCTGCGTACCTGCGGCCTGCCTTACATTAACCTGGAGTTCCTCAAGGTAACCTTTCTAATCTTAGGAACAGTGATGACTGGAATCTCTTTACGTTGGTTAGGAAAATACTTTCATGTTTGGATACTGGACAAATGGGTGCTATAAAATAAATATTATATAGTACTGGTCATACTTATGTTATATTTTAAGTTGTTTCTGTACTTTCTAGCATTTAGTGTGTATTATTTAGACTGTGAAAGCCCTGACTGGCGTCGTTATGTAAATGCATTACTACCACTACTATTGTGTAGGCTCACACCATGTATCAGGTGGGTCTAATGGAGACAGACCAGCACATAGAGTTTTTCTGGACAGCCCTGGAGATGTTCACTCAGGAGGAGCTCTGCAAGTTCATAAAGTTTGCCTGCAACCAGGAGCGCATCCCCTTCACCTGCCCCTGCAAGGACGGGGGGCCCGACACAGCTCACGTGCCTCCCTACCCAATGAAGATCGCCCCTCCTGACGGGGCAGCTGGTATGAGGCACTAATGCTTTAGTGTTGTCTTAATATTGGTGGGTGTGTGTGTGTGTGTGTGCGCTTGTGCGTGTGCTAAATTGTCCAGGTGTTTTTAGGGTCAAAGTGAAAAATATATTTCCTGATTTAATGTTCAAAAGACCAAATGGCCATAAGAAGTCAGACTGGAGAAAAATAATGTATGTATTCTATAAAGCTGTTACCTTAAGCTTTGGGGATGTTACAACCCCACATATCTTGTGGGAAACACTGAACTCCTAATGCACAGTCAGGAGCAGGCACTTTCAACTTAAACCATGTAAAGCTTTTAAGTTGTGCTGGTTTGGGTCTTGTGTGTTGTGCAGGGTCACCAGACTCGCGCTACATTCGCGTGGAGACGTGCATGTTCATGGTGAAGCTGCCCCAGTACACCTCTCTGGACGTGATGCTGGACAAACTGCGCTATGCTATTCACTACCGCGAGGACCCGCTCAGCGGCTAGTCCCACCACCTTGGTCACACAGCACCCCTCTCTGAACCAAACCCATCACCCCCCACCTCACTGCTGCTTTGTTAAAAACCACACTGAATATTGTTTTGTAATATTTCCTGTTATGTTTCCTGTATGCTTTATCACTGATTTTATGATTAATTTCTGGGAGATTTTGAGTGAGTTTATATCCACTAGGCCTGACATTGTTGACAATGTCACTTCTGGTTGCACTGAGTTTTTGAATGGCATTAACGTTCACACTGGTGACATGGTGCAATACATACTCCTTCTGTTAGTAGTTGGACCTTGTTTTCTCCCCAGGGTGAATAAACGCTACAGTAAAGTGTTAAGGCGCGCTCTGCAGAACTAAACATCTATACCAGGTGGATTATGAACGGCATTTGAAGTTTCTAGTTGAAATTCTGTGCCCCGTTCTCTCCAAAAGTTTTCTTTCTGGGCAGCATCCTCATCAGGAAAATCCCCACAATGTCGAACAACTGCCTCCCTCCTCCGGTGGGAGATGCTTTGAAATAAGCCTTTACTACAGGTAGCTCTCCCTGGAGAGGAACCTGTAAATGCTGACTTTGTATAAAGCTAGAGCCAAGATGGTTTGAGTGATGAAAAGGTTTGTATCTGCTGAGGAATAAGGGAGTGTATGATGCGGCCTATATGTGACTGCATCAGCTCTCAGCAGGCTAATAAACAAGTGAACAAGTGCTGTATAGGATGTTGTTTACTGCCTGTAAAAAAAAAAGAAAACATGAAATGCTGATTAATTTATCTGCCTATATAAACTGAATATATTTTATTCAACTCTGAAGAAAGGTTATTTAAGTCATGTAAAAGAAAGTTCATATTATTCTGAGTTTATGAAATTGCTTTTTTAGTAGCTGAAACGTCAGGTGGGCTGAAGCCTTACCTGGAAGCCAGGAGGCCTGTGCTGGCCTTTTGAGGGCGCTATACTTAAACTTGTGAAGCCTACGTTTTGTGAAAATGGAGGGAGTCTTGGATCTCCCTTAACAGCTGTCCCACACAGCTTGTGTGCTACTGCTATTGAATGTGCTACAAACCCCTCCATACCCTCATCTACTTCCCTGACAAACAATACACACTCACGCAGGGATGGGGTGAGGATAGGTCATCTTAAGTTCTGAGTGAAAAGAAAATAAAAGTGTTGATTTTTGTTTTGTTGCTTTTTTTTATTTTTAAGCCATAACCAAATGTTTAACCATGGGGAAAATGAGAGAAAAATGTAACTAATTGCAAGTTTTGTTTGGAATTAGTTTCCTTTTTTTGCTAAATAATATAATTTTAACTTTACTTCTCTCCTATTGGAATATACATTCAAAAATGTCAAACTAAGCGATGTCTGTTAGATTTAATTTAGTTGTTTATGCTTTCTTTCTTTGACTTGTATTTATTTAAGATTTTGAAATGATCAGTAATCTATCATCTTGTCTTGTACTCGGACAGATCTCATACTCATGGTGAAACATGTTTTCTTGTGTGAGTTAAACCGCCATTTTATTTGGATTAAACGGAAGAACAAAGGTTGAGATAAGACATTAGGTGGATGAAATGCTCGCAAGTTACATTTTGGTTATGTGCTTTTGAGGGGTGTATCGCTGCTAATAGGGACTAACAGAAGGTCATATACAAGACATATCCTTACAAAGAGGTGTTTCGATAAGAAAATGTGTGCTGTACATTTACTTGATATTTATTACAATTATTTATGGTTGCATTAACTTAACTTTTACTGTCTTATGCACATCAGAAACCTAACACTTCTAAAAATGAAATATACAGGTGTAAAGAATCAGATGGAGATTTCTGTGTCACAATAAAAAAATGTCTTGATGTACTGCTCTTGTTTTTGAAAAATTATTTTCAGATGTTTTGTTTATACATATTTACTGTAATTTATGTTTACATTCTCAACCGTATTATTTGTATCATAGTAGTTAAACAAAATGCTATAGTATGCCAAATATTATACTTTTGTTTTATTTTAAAATTGGGAACTTTGCTAAATAAATGACTATTTCTGGAGTTTCCAAACAAACCGGTCTGTTAACACGTGAGGGTTGTTTAAAAATGTCATCAGCAGTGCCAGAAAACCAGACACCCTTTGAGAGCAACAAGTGCTGGGTTAGGCCAGTTCCAGCTGGATCCCTAACTCAACCTTAAACTTTGCCCCTCCCCCGGTACACACGACAGAACTTCATGTATGAAATTGCTGGTCATTTAGAAGACAACATTTCAGTATGATCTTGCTATTGTGGGGGATATTTTTGTAGTTTATTTGATACATTGACAGGGACTATGTTCAATATATTGTTCCAGGTGTAGAACAAACTTGATTTTAACTAGTTCTTGATCTGTCTCCATTCTGACATATAGATAATTTGGGCTTCATTCCAATCCTAGAATATTTGTTAGATTCATGTGCACATTTATTAACCCAGCCTCAATATACAATTGATACAATATGCTAACCTGCATCTGATTCATCACAAATTTAGCAGAAATCTAAATAATTTATGTGTTTAAGCCCCTCCTATATACCTGTTTTCAACAAGTTAACAGAAACTGGTTTGAATCCACTGTTGCTCATATAGCTGACATCTACTGCTGTTTTATTCAAACAATGACTAATGCAAGATCAGTAACAGTTTACATCTAATGATTTGGAAGTTTAGTATGCTCACAATATTTGAGATTTTCATTGTTGTACTTTTGACCTGTTAGCACAACTCAAAGATTGCAGTTAGGTCAACTGTCCCAACAAGAACGTTGTACTTACTAGTGTCAATCTAAAATAAAAGAATTATTCATATAACACGATTAAGCAGTGACTGGGTAACATCACAGGCTACAGTTACAGTATATTATAGAACTCTGAATAATGTGTATACAGTCATCCATTCAGTCAGTCTATCATTAAAGTAATCCCGTTTTGTTTTGGACAATTACAACACAAAATACTAATAATATACATTGTGGTGTTTGTAAATATAATTTCTGAGTGTCTTCACTTATGATTAAGATACATACATTTCTGGAAATATAATTTATTTTTAAAACGTTAAATACATATTAAATACAGAAGCAGGTAAACACAGTTAATTTACATAAACAAAGAATGCCAAATATAAATGCTTAATGATGTCAGTGTATTTTAACATTTCAAATGTACAGCATGTCCCATACACCACCTTTTTGTTTATTACAATTTGTATTTAAGCACAATCAGAGCATGATATTGCTTTAATAATACAGTACCCGTGATAATAAATACTCCTGCAGATGATGCTGCAATTAGGTTAACCAGCCTCAGCAGAAAGGAATGATTTGCATGTACAGCAGCCCACCATCTATACAAGATGTCTTACTGAGCTACAGTGGGCTGTTGGGCTGTGAATGATTCTAAATGATGCCAAGCTGCTCCTTGAAGCTCCTAAGCTGCTCTATGCTAATGTTGTTCCCACCACACACCACGATGACCACCGGGCCCAGGCAGCGCGCCAGCTTGCCCTCATCCTGCAGCCTTTTGACGATGCCACTGTACACGGAGGACAGGGCAGCGCCACAAGCAGGCTCCACCAGCACCTTCTCATCATCTGTGGAAGGAGACAACAGGCAAGCTGATGTTGACAGTGGAGCTGGTGGGGGGGGTGGCAGTCATGCAATTATTTCTATTAAATAAATTATATTTAGTTGAATAGCAGTATTGTTGTATTACATGTTTCCAATGTGGTTTATGGTTGTACGTGTTTTCATGTCTTGGTTGTTTGCGTGCAGTGTTTGTTGTACAAGGCTCAGGCTTACTCACCAACAAAGCGTTCAACGGCTTTAACAGCATCCTGGTCTGGGACCACTTCAGATAAAATGACATGCTCTCCAGCCAGTTTCATAGTCTGAGCAGAAACCCTTGCAATGCCCAGTGTTGTAGCAATGCTTGAGAGAAGAACACAAGAACAAAATGACTGGACATCAATAAACTGACTGGTATGTATTGATTGTTTAATAGGGTGTGTGTGGGTAGGTCGTATATACCTGGTTATTTCAGACAACGTAACCAGCTCACCAGCCTTCAGTGCTGCATTAAGGCTGTGTGCTCCTTTTGTCTCCATGGCTACAATGGGGACGTCAGCCCAGCCGACATTTTGCAGTCCCTTTACCACACCATTTAGCAGACCCCCACCTCCAACTGCCAGAGCTATCGCCCCTGGCTTCTCCTGCAGTTCTTCCTTCAGTTCCCTCACCAAAGATGTATGGCCTTCCCTGTAGCATTAACAACAATGCTGCCTGGTTCATTTCGAGATCACTACTATTGTGTCATTTCCATTAACACTGTTGTGTAATGGAAAAGCAGATCCCCAAATCATAACTTTTGAATAGATTTTATTAAAATTTGAAAAACTGGTTTCATTTTTTAAATTTTACTTCTAAATCAGCCTAAATTTACATTAAGTGATTATTATCTTTGCATACATTTATTGATTTGAACAAACATTTAGAGTTCATTTTAATTTTGTATTTGCTGGCTAATTCATATTACATGTTACTGAATTATCCCATGACTTAGATAGGCCTAGTGGTGAGAATAGAATCTTCACAGTGTGCATAGTAGCCTACTACAGACAATGCAAATTACCAGATGAGAGGATCGTCGAAGGGTGAAATGTAAACCCAGTCAGGGTTGTTTTCCACAAGACACTGTCCGTATTCAATACTTTCATTGATAGACTGACGGTAAAAAAAAGAAGAAAAGGAACATTTTACATAAAAATTAAACATTCAAATGTGTATTTAAATTCAAGTTTCTTTAACACCACCATAAGAGTTACGTTATTAAGTGTGTGTATATAATACAATGTAGCCTATTATCTGCAACCTGATTAATGCAATTAATTAATTATTTTTACTTATTCAGAAGCTAATAACCTTTCCATGAATGACAACAGTAGCACCCTCATCTCTTAATCGTTCCACAGTGGTTGTGGGGGTAACACTTGGAACTACTATGGTGGCAGGAACTTTCAGTTGACGGGCAGAATATGCAGCAGCCATACCTGCGTTCCCTCCTGTGAGGACATTGAATGTTCAGTATGTATCTAGCTAAAATATATTAAACATTTCCAAACGTTATCCAATAGACTAACAAAGATTAAATAATGCTACAGCAAGCTATATGTTTATTTTAATGTTGTTCTGCTCTGGTAATGTCTTGAAAATATATAATGCTTACCTGAACAGCAGACGAATCGCTCACAGCCCCGTTCAGCCCACTACAAACATAATTGTTAGTTTGGTTGTTCCAAGACAAGGGCTCGAGATTCTTAAATTGTATTACTTGACAATTAGATTGGCATGTTGGAAGGTCCTGTTATCACCTGAACCAATAAAGAAAATTGCAATGAGCCTACTCACTGTTTTGCAGAAGTGCCCGATGCCTCTGATCTTGAAGGATCCTGTCGGTTGGGATGACTCGAGCTTTAGATAAATTGAAGTCCCAGCTACTTTAGTCAAGGCAAGACTTTCCCTCACTGGGGTGACCGTGTGAAGAGGACGCTGGGTTTTCATGTTTACTATGGAACAGAAAATGTCAGAGAATGTCTGAAAATATAGTAAACACGAATAATCATGTGGTGCCTGATCCGTAGCCTATAGCAAGCTTTCTTTATGAACAACCAGAAATATAGCAGCACAATTTCAGTGTAGCCTAATATCAATATTTTTTTATAAATGCAATAAAATAAATAAGTTTAATAAAAGGTAGTAATAGTTGTACTTACAGAAGGATTCAGATACATTAGATGATGAAATAGGGAACAAATAATTCAAGATTACCTTCTATTTTTCCCAAACAGCTAGTGCATATATTATAGACTCCCTTAGCTGGGGGTATACCGGGAACTGACCAATCAACGTTGTTTACTCCTTAGCGTCCAGACCACGCCCATTTACAATGAGACGAGTCACGCGAAGATTGCAAAGTTATGCATAGGCGTAAATAATTAGGTAAAAAAGAGATGTGGATGGGAAAACGCACGTAGGCTATTATTTAATATAGAATACCATAACCAAGGAAGATCAATATCCTTGCTAACACTATAATTTGTTCACATTTTTCTTAACGTAGGCCTATTATTATTTTTATTATTATTATTAGGCTATTATTCTTAGGTTATTTGTTCACTCGCTTATTTGGCACTCAGTACCCCGAATAAACTATGGCATACCTAAATATCCCACGATGGCAGTTGTTTGCTGTCCTTTCCCCCGCTAAAAGGAGATGCACACATGGACACTGCAGCCATTACCAAAAGTGTCGCTACTATTTTTGCTGCTATTTCTACTACCAAAAGTGGGGTCTCGCACGGCCGCCCCCTAGCAGAGCCTCAAACCTGACTAATCCGGATAAACCCGACTGATAATAAAATGTTCTGCCCACTAGCCTACATTTATTTTATGAAATGCTTACAGCACTATTGAAGCACTATTATTTGTAATCATAAGAATGTGCTGAACTTAATGGACATTCACACATTGCAGTTGAATAACACACTGAAACTGTAGACATTACTGTAGACTACATAGACTGCACTCTTGCCAATTGCCTGTACACATACATTGTTTGATAAAGAGTTACAAACCACAGCTTGAGCACTAAAACTAGGCCACAGTTAGAGTTTAGCCAACATAACGAGACGATGTACATGTGCAAAGCGAGGGCCAGATCCAGCCCCAACCCCAGCTGATATGTTATCAGGTAATACCAAGACTAGTATTCTGATTTTACAATGCTTCTGTTTTGCCTAGCTACATAGAAAATTGGAGTTTCATGTCAACTGTCGGCCTGAATACACAAAAAAATGTAGCCTATTTCTCGCTTTCTATCCTGACAAATTAAAATAATAATATTAACACTATAGTTATCCTTCATCATGGATTATGTCTGCCTCTTTGAAAAGCTTATGTGCCTGAGCAAGACTTACGTTCCAAAGCCAAAAATGCAGAAACGGGAGATGTACAACAACAATCTGCTGACATAGTGCTGCTTTCTGAAATATCATCACATGCACACAATGATGTTGTTGGGGTCTGCCAACCTTACGTTGTAATTGTCAGATATACTGAATCTGTCCCTTCCCACTTCTTTTACTGGGTCATGGTGCTTTTCAGCATACTTGTACAGTAGCTGGGGAATGGGGGCACACATAGATTTCACATCAGTTTGGCTCACAAGAAGCAGTTGTGAAACATTTGCAGTAAATTATTGAATACAATAATCCATTGTATGATACTATCATCTTCAATATAGGGAGGCGCCCAGGAGGCATCCTTACTAGATGCCCGTATCACCTCAACTGACTCCTTTCGATGCAAAGGAGCAGCGGCTCTACTCCGAGTTCCTCACGGATAGCTGAGGTTCGACAATCGGCCGAACCCTCCTTTCCAGCACCTTAGAGTAGACTTTACCAGGGAGGGTGAGTAGTGTGATATCCCTGTAATTGGCACACACTCTCTGGTCCCCCTTTTTGAAGAGGGGAACCACCACCCCAGTCTGCCACTCCTTTGGCACTGTCCCCGACTTCCAAGTGATGTCTCCGACGCCTCCAGAGTCTTCCCGGACAACATATCCCGAAAGGCCTCCTTCTTCAGTCGGACGGCTTCCCTGACCAACTCTGATCTTCACATTTAACCTAAATGTCTTTAATCGAAACGCCGTCTTCAGCCAAAAAAGAGAGACACTCCATCCTTACTAGATACGGTTATGGATAGCTGAGCTTCTCACCCTATCTCTAAGGGAGACGCCAGCCTTCTGAGAAAACCAGTTACGGCCACTTGTACCCGTGATCTTGTTCTTTCGGTCAAGACCCACCCTTCATGGTAGGTAGGTCAATAGCTTTGCCTTCCAGTTCAGCTCTCTTTTTGTCACAATAATGCGGTAAAGTTATTGTAGTACCGCTCCCGCTGCTCTGATTCTCTGAACAAGATCCGAACCAGAACAAGATCCAGAGGTACTTGAACTCCTTCACTTGTGGTAGGGACTTATTCCCTACCCGGAGTAGGCACTCCATACATTTTCCTGCTGAAAACCATGGCCTCAGATTTAGCTGTGCACATTTTAATGCCAGACACTTCACACTCGGCTGCGTACCGATCCAGTGAGTGCTGAAGGTCACGGACTGATGATGCCATCAGGACCACATCCTCTGCAAAAAGCAGCGATAAGATCCCAGATGAGCTCCCCAGGCCACTGAATTGCAACCCCTCCCCACCTCGACTATGCCTCAATATCCTGTCCATGAATATCACAAACAGGATTGGTGACAAAGAGAAACCCTGGTGGAGACAAACCCCCACCTTAAACGAGTCTGATTTACTGCTGAGAATCTGTACACATCCAATCCCTGGATATACAGGGATTGGATTGTCCTTAAAAGGGACCCCCTCACCCCATACTCCTGCAGCACCTCCCACAGTAACCCATTTCACATGCCTTCTCCAGATCCACAAAACACATGAAGACTGGACGGGTATACTCCCGGACCCCTCCGGGATCCTTGCGAGTATAAATAACTGGTCCATTGTTCCACGACCAGGATGGATACTGCATTGTTCTTCAATCTGAGGTACGACTATCTACCGAATCCTCCTTTCCAGCACTAGAGTAGCCTTGACCAGGGAGGTTGAGAAGTGTGATACCCATGTAATTGGCACACACCCTCGGATCCCCATTTTTGAACAGAGGAACCCACACCCCGGTCTGCCACTCTTTGGAAACTGACCCAGACTTCTACGCAATGTTAAAGAGGTGTGTCATCCCCTCCACACCCAGAGCTTTCAGCATTTCTGGACGGATCTCATCAATCCTCGGGGCTTTGCCACTGCGTAGTTGTTTTACTTCCTCAGTGACTTCCACGAGGGTAATTAACGTTAATCCCCTATTAGCCTTCAGCTATGCCTCTACCATAGAGGGCGTGTTAGTTGGATTCAAGAGTTACTCAAAGTGTTCCTTCCACCGCCCAATTACCAATGATCTAGTTATTTCGGTCATGACCCGCCCTTCATGACCATAGGTGAGGGTAGGAACAAAAATTGCTCGGTAAATCAATCACACCTTCACACCCAGGGTCCTATAAAGTGTGATAAAGTCCATCCCCTATCCAGGAGAACGGTTCCAGAACCAAGGTAAGCCCTACCAGATCTCCACCTCCGGCACAAGTTTCGGCTCCTTCCTCCATAGCGAGGTGACGTTCCACGTCCCCAGAGCCAGCCTCTGCCACCCAGGTTTGGTCCATCGAGGCCCCTGTCCTTCGCTACCACCCATATGCACACCCAACCTCTCGTGGGTTTCTCCCACGAGTGCTGGGCCCATAGGACGGAGAAGAGGGTTGTGCCACGTTGCTTATTTGGGCTGTGCCTGGCTGGGCTGAACCGGAAGGCTAAGCTATTGACCTACCGTGGCAAATCCACCCATCAGGCGCTCACCAGTGAGCCCTCCCTCTGGGCCTGGCTCCAGACAGGGGCCCCGGGCTTTACCCTGGGCAGGGTAATTTCCCCTCTTTTTTGATTTATTATGAAGGGCCTTTTGAACCATTCTTAGTCTGGTCCTGAGACCACTTTGCCTTGGGAGACCTTACCAGGTGTACAAGGCTCCAGACAAAACAGCTCTCAGGATCATAGGGACACACAAACCTCTCCACCAGAAAGGTAAAGGTTCCATAAGAAACCATCCATGAATTTCTAATGACGTCTCTGTCTGTAAGCTTGCTTTGGGCTGTGAGAGAGAATTTTCCATTGCATTCCATTGAACAATAAGCTTGATATTACCAAGCTACAGTACAATGGCCTACCACATTGCAGACACCAGTGCATTATTTCACTTTTATATTACAGTATACAGTATATCTTGTGCAAATAAAAGTCCTGCCAAACCTTGACCTGGAAGGGCAACTGATGAGGGGTATACACTTTCTTCCTGTCAAAATGAATTGTTGAAGTCGATGATAGCACGAAGGTGCTATCATGCACTCATTTATAGAGCATGTGAAAAAGGTATACCACTTGTTTCTTATAGACCAAGGTACAACATAAAATATACAGTGTAAAGACAGCAGACACAACTACTACATACAGTTGTAGGGTACTCTTAGAGAGATAATGCATAGTGAATACACAATAATACATAACAATATAAAATAGACCGACGTTAAATAAAAGTATTGCACTGCCTACAAGGACTATGGCTTGATTAAATCAAACCTTACTTGTATAGCCCAGACAAATGAGACGTTGACAGGAATGTAGTCTAGTAATATAAAAAGGTTTTTCTGGACTGGACTTACATTGTTATATTCGGTTGTCAATATCCTAATTAGTGCATAGTTATTGAGCAATTAGCATACATTAATACAAAATAAATTAATGTCACAAAAAAAGTATTGCTTTGTGGTATAGGTTTATGCCACAAACAAAATAACAATTATTTTGGATTATTGGATAAGCATACATTTACATCATTATTTTAACGTGCTATTTTCAATATTTACAATAATTAGATTTTCGTATACTTCAATAAGGTTTTATTAGGTATTTTTCCTGGGCTAAATGGGGATAGTCCACTATCTGACAGATTCCTGGTTCAATTTATCACAAGTAAAACAAGTCAGAGGTGTGATACTGATACAGCTATGTCAATCATGTGTGCAGCTACAGATAGGCGGCATTAATCGTTGTCAGACAGTGTTCTCTAGTGGTGGTGGTGGTCATTACCAGATTATAGTGGCTGGCTAGCCTTATCACCCTTCTCAAGCAAGGAGAATGTTACTGCAGAGACAATTTTACTTTTGAACACTTTGTTTTAGTAAAATAGGCAGTGGATTATGAACCACTAAACACATGAACGGTAGTCTACTATCCTTAGCCCACATACTAGTCAATTTTAACAGTCACGATTTCACATTTTATTATAGGATGCCTACATGGCAACAGACACAGATTAATTGCAATCAATTGATGCCGATTAGATGCTTGACGGGTAGGCTATTTTGTCATAATAAATAGCCTTACATAGCCGATACATTTTCAACATATTTTAAATTGTATCCTACCAACGTTTTTACTAAATTAAATTTAAGCAGACCTATTTGTTTGTTCCTTATATATTTCCATAGTATGTGAACCGTGCCGCCCACTTCCCCGTGGTAAAGTAATCCGCTATGGCAACAAGGGAAATGGCAAGAAAAAAAAGAAAAAAAAATTGACAACATGGCGATCTTTTCATGAGGAAAACTTTCTTCTGAGCACAAACAACACTTTCTGCGGATTTTCTTACATTTCTGTCGACACACTTTTGCAGTATTATGCCTACACACTTTGGAATATTTCCTAATCTATTGTCACGCTACAACACCGAACATTTATAAATAAAAGAGCACTGCTGGGATGAGAGCAACCCGTTGCAGAAGCCAAAGCATTCACACACGGGATGGAGAAGCAAGCAGACTTGAAAGAAAAGGTAGGCTATGTTAATGTCAAAAAGACCAGATTTGCATAGAGTGATTTGAGACGCCATTTATTAAAATCCTTAACACAACCAGTCCTATAAAGTTCTGTTTTGCACCACGGACAGGAAATTCCGAATGTCCATTCTTGAGGAAAAACCTAGTAAAAGCGTTCTATCGATTTTCCAGCATGCTATTTGGCACAGCTCAGTCATGCCACAGCCAGAATAGAAATTATATAAAAAGTAATGTTATTTTTAAGAATTACGTTTGCACTGGTGTTTGTTGTGTTACTACAGTGCCACAAAGTGGTTATAAAACGTATCTTGCCACAGTAGGCTAGTTCTGTCCAGTTAATTAAGGCACCTTCATTATCTAAAGAGATATATCGCGTGTGTGCAAACCTAGTTTGTAGCCTTCCTTTTGATTTGTATTAATTGTACCCCCTGACCGCCCCCTCTCTTTTGCTCTCTCGCTTGCACATTCACTCACTGGTCTTCTCCTTATGATTAAGTTGGTCGGGTGTTTTCTTTATTGGTCTGCCGGGAGCCCCATTTGTCTAGGCTCTTATTATCTCTTTCTCTCGCTCCACCCTTCCTGCCCATTGCCCACATGTAGCCCGAGATTGCTGCACTAGACAAAACAGGACCTTCCCAGTCCCATATGCGCACCTCTAATTAGCCTGTGCTAGGCTAGGACCTATTCAGAATATAACAGCAGGTAGCTCTCCTGACGTTTCTTTGTAAGCTTCTGAACATTATGTCAAAATGCTATCTTGGTTTAACTCGCGCGTATGGCAGAAGTGTCATTTTTTACTCTCTCTCTCTCTCTCTCTCTCTCTCTCTCTGTCTCTCTCTCTCTCTCTCTCTCTCTCACACACACACACACACACACACACACACACACACACGCACACACGCACAAACACACACCACAATATTCTCATCACACCCCACCTGAGAAGGGCAGTGCCTGTCACTCATGCCAATGAGATTTCTGAGTATTTAACATTCAACGAGTGGCTACCCCTTCTCCTCAAACTGGGCTGATCACAGCAAAAAAATTGTCATCTTCATATTCACGGAGACAGCGCTTGCAAATGTCAATGAAGGTCATAGCAACGGAAAGTCAAGTGCTAATACTGTTGTTGAGGGTCAAGTGCTGCTCATATCCATTTGGGGAGGACAGGACATAGGAGCTCATTAAACGTTGATTCAGAACCATTACAGAAAGCGTCGCCTTCAACAATTTACTTGGTGGCAATGTAATATCAGATATATATAGTAGAAGGCACAGGGGTTTTCAATAGCCGCTGGTAGCTTCATTTTACTGCAATGTCTTTCTTTCTGCCATAATCTCCATTTACAGTAGGTGTATTTAGGGTTACAGCTGTCCCTCATAGCTGCTAGCACACATATCCTATGTTTAAACCGTTATATTGGTTGGCAATAAAGAACCAATGTGGATATCTGTTTCAGCAGAGACTAGAGGAGGCTTAGAAGTATGACTGCAAGAAAAACAGGTACTAGATAGACTATACAACGAATAAAGAACGTAAAGTCACGTAAATTACTCTTGCTTAATGTCTAATACAGTAGACCCATTTAAGCATCTCAGCACTATCAGGATGTGGGGTTGTAGATTTTCATTGGCTGTTGCATTGTCACTCAAACAAGACAATACTTAATTCTGTATAGCACTAGTGCAGTGTTTAAATACAAAATCTATTCCTAGATTATATTAAGCAGTAACCATAGTCTACTTATTTGATACATTTACAAGACCAAATACTTGTGTGATTTAGTTTCCCAAAAAATTCCTTGGTATACGTTTAATGTGCAATTTGGTCAATAAGTTATGTAGTTGATTTTTGTGCGTATCAATCAAAATATATCTCCTATCAAGTAGGTTGGTCTTGACTAAGTTAGCCATAGCCATGACACATGCAGAAAACATGCAAGTAAGAGCTCACTTTTTTATTATTGGTCAGCTATTAAACAAGACAATGACGGTAACAAGCTGAGTTGTGTTACCCACTTTGAGGCTTAAATATGCAATATAATATAGTTGGCAATAGTGTAGTAGGCAATGAGAGATAGAGCATGCTCGAAATATATATGGGACAACAGCTACTGCATTGAGACCCAGACAATGTATACTAGAGAGACAGGGAATAACTTTTATTGAATGTGACACAGAGAAATGGGATCTTGGTTTGAAGCCATTGAAATAGTAATTGATTCCATGGTCCAGGTCTGTGGGGAGACTAACCACAGAAACATTGATGCATGAGAGTCGATGATGGTGGTAAGATAGCTTTAGACCCATCTAACAGAGTGCAAAATCCAAAGTCAAACCTTACACTTACTAATTCACTGACAGAGCTGTAATGAGAAACTATATAGTATTTATTAATTCATTTAGAATCCTTACACACTTCCTCACCAAATGTGTTTCGTGTTATTAAGCCTCAGGAGATTGCAACAGCAAAGATGAGCGGTGTCCCCTTGTATCTGAAGCCAGCAGAGAGAGACTGGGCCTCAATGGGAAATTAAAAATATTTCCACAACAAATTAGTCTTAATTAATTAAATCAGTAGTACTGTATAAGGTGGTTGAATTTATGGAAGACGTGTGGGACCTTGCCACAACCTGTGTTGACAGCAAAACAAGTTGAACTTTTCATTTGTACGCTTGTTAACCATCAGCGCAACACCGTGCTGCGCATGGGAAGTCAACTCCACCCACTGGAGTCTCAAATGGGAAAATGATAATTAAGTCAGCTCCTGTGTTTGGCATTCATTATGGCTTGTGGCTTCACAAGCATTAACAGGGAACCACGCACATCACTGAGCAAGGACTGAGGCTGGAATATATTGGCAGACCTGACAATCATGTTTGCAGCTTGCACTGTGAAATGAAAGATGTTTGTATATCAGTGTTTGCTATGAATCTTATGTAGCCTTGAACATGTCATACCGTGACATACTAAATTAATTGGAAAGGGTTATGTAGCAAATGCATATTGGTACATGTGTCATGCCATGTCACAGCTTCGTGTCATCTGACATAAACATTCACAGCAGGAGTATCAGTATATATCGGTGGATGAGCACGGCGTATCAAGACTACGGGCCCTGTGTCTGTTCCAATTACAATAGATGACAAGGCAAAATTCAAATTGGAAAATGAGAGATTACCATATACTTCAACTGTGGCATTTGCATATGGAAATGTTGAGGGGCGAGTGAAACGAACTTTGTGCTTACACGTTTGGCAGACTATAATACATTCAGACAGAGTTGTTTACAATCAAAGTGCGGCCTTTCCGTCCCTCAGGACAAAATGAGCCCAGAGTCAAGGTGAAAAAAGCTGCAGGACTGGGGATATGAAATGAAACTCTCAGCATTGCTAACATCTTAGTATTTTCCTCACATACAAGCAGTGCCAACCGAAATGTAACATTTACTGTGGTGTTGCATATTTTATCTGCCCTCAAAATGTTACGTTCTAATGCATTCTTGGCATTCAGGGATGCTTGTCATTGCTGGCTTATGGTCTGACGATGGTGATGCAGTAATATAACAGTGTTACTCTACAAAGTATAAAATATACACTACATGAAAGTAGTTTTCAAGGGAATTTTTGCAGTACCAACACTCATATCCTTAGAAAAATATGTAATCACGTGTTCAAATGTGGAATGTATGTGTTTTTCAGTAAGAGTAGCACAGATACTGGTGGTAAGAGTAGCTTGTATTTTTCAGAAATGTTAGGTCATTTACAGGCATCTGCAGACCGTTCTGGCTCTGGCTTTGTTCTGTCACAGGTGACAGTTCAATGGTTAATGTACAGTATGTGTACATGTTTCTGCTTTTCTTTATAAGATTTGGCCAGCTGTACTTCAGGCTGCAAAGGCAATGTTCATGGTTAACTCAAATAATTCATAACTGGACGGGCTGAATACCATATGAACACATAACGTGGATCTAATGTCGTTCGCGTTTGTCAAGTCAGATCAAGTCAAATTCGTTTGTAGCCTGTAGCCCTTAATCATAAGTGATAATATCCAAGGACTTCACAAGTCGACATTGACATCCAACAACCTCCCCTGAATGTAACCTCCAATGTACTGTATATGTGCTTACTGTGCACCATTTTCAGCACACTTACTTACTTGAAGATGAATGAGTTGGGGACCTGAGGTTGATTAGACTGTGCACAGTGAGAGCTAGCGTGCACGCCTTGGGTATCTGCAGCGGTGCATGTTATCCCAGCAGGTCTTCAAACATTTATGAGTTCCTCATCTTGTGTTGCACCAAAGAGGCCTGTTAGATTTCATTGCATAATAGTGTGCTCTCTCCCAGCCTCTAGCATGCCACTGAATTTATTTAGCAAGATATTTGCCATGATGATTCTCCCAGCACACAGAATAACAAGAGCTTTTCACTCTTTATTGTTCTCCTAAAAGAACTCGGCCTGTATTATGCCTCTACCGCTGCCTATTACTGCTTCTACTTCTATTAGAACTACTTTCTACTATGCTATGATATATTTCATACATAATCTGTAATACAGAAAGATATGTGTTGCACAAATGTAGTCTAAATAGCCCACTGAAGGCTTATAGGCTACCATTTTAATAGTCTATAAACAGCCTGTAAGCTACGCACAGTCTGAAATGTATTGGTGCCTCCCTGCCCTGTCGCTGTCCGCAGTTCTGAATTCAATGTCTGTAGGCTGTTAGGCGTCTAGATACTACCAAACGGTTTGAACAAAACTCTTCTAAAGTAAAAAAGGGAATGCATATTCTCAACTTCAGTGCTACCTTAGAATACAAACGGAATAGAAAGGACAAGCTAGGCCCTACATTTGAGTTTGAAGATAGCCTACGTCTTTACAAAAAGGCTACCTAAACACTTCATGATTCAAATGTAACCTAATATTTAGGTTAGTCAGCTTAATACAATGGCGCCATCTAGTGTTTATTAAGGCATATGCTTATTTAAACTTGATAGCGGCTGAACGGCATTGGATTCGTAATATCGCCTCCCGCGAGGGATTGTACACGTTATCGCGAGATAATGTGCAAGATTATGTCATTCATACGCGACAGTAAAGGTTTCACTGGTCTATTATGGTTTACAATCAGATAGAAAGAAGTAGATATAGGAAGTCGTAGGGTGGAAGGGTCGATATAGTTTACCTGACTCGTATCCATTTTAAGCAGAATGAAACTTATATGCCTTATTTTTGTTGTGAATGTTGGACTGTCCGGATGCCTTGCTTCACCTCCGAATTTTCTCTTATTTTTTGCAGACGATTTGGGTTTCGGCGACTTGGGCTGTTTTGGCCACCCCAGCTCACTCACTCCCAATTTGGACCGTCTGGCATCTGAGGGTCTCAGATTCACAGACTTCTACTGTACCAGTCCTGTCTGCAGCCCATCCAGGTAAAACCAAAAAAACTAAGACGCTAACGCTGTTGTATAACCAACCACCAACAACAACCACCTTCCTTTGTGGCACTGACATTCTAGGGCATCTCTGCTTACTGGGCGTTACCAGACTCGCTCAGGGATTTACCCAGGAGTTTTGTACCCAGGTTCTGTTGGGGGTCTTCCACTGAATGAGACCACTATCGCCGAGGTGTTGAAACCATTGGGCTATGCCACTGCTGCCATAGGAAAGTGGCATCTTGGCCTGGGTCCCAATGGGATCTATTTGCCCACCCATCAGGGGTTTGATCAATACCTTGGCATCCCTTACTCGCATGACATGGTCAGTAAACTACTTCTGTTGAAGGTGTTGTTGGTTTAAGTCTGGCTTATTCATAATTTCCTCTCTTTTTCTCCCCCAATGCATTTACCAGGGTCCCTGTTGGAACCTAACATGTTTCCCTCCAGATGTTAAATGCTTCGGCTTGTGCGACATTGGCACAGTAACAGTTCCCCTGATGCATAATGAAGTAATCCTACAGCAACCTGTTAACTTCCTGGATCTGGAGAGTGCCTACAGTAAATTTGCCACAGATTTCATCACCAAGTCTGCCATGAAAAAGCAACCCTTCTTCCTCTATTATCCGTCCCATGTAAGAGTATGCAACAGTTAATGATTACGTTGTTAATGCTGTGTACAGATGATAAGAACACTCTTAGGGCTATAAATTGATTTACTTGACTTGACCTTTACCCCTTTTTGCAGAATTGAGCAATAATGTCTATAACAACATTCTTGAACCTTTAGTTTGCCCTTTACACACAACATAACAGTCCCCAATATCAACTGTCTATTTAAAGGATGGAACAGGCCCGTTGTACATGGCAGCGTATTGATAAACTGTCTCTCTGCAGCACACACACTATCCCCAGTATGCAGGTCCAGGAGCAGCAGGGCAGTCTTTGAGGGGCCCTTATGGAGATGCTTTGCTGGAGTTTGACACCACTGTGGGAACCATCTTGAAAACCCTGGAGAAGACTGGAATGATAAACAACACACTCGTTCTGTTCACGTCCGATAATGGGTACGATTGTCTTGTGGGGTTTTGTTTTTTTTACAATGCAATTACATTTATAATTTATTCTGTCATTTAAAATGCATGTGGTGCTGATGGAGCTTAAATATCCGGTTGACCTTTCTATATTTTTGAATGTTTTGACATTTCACACTGCTTTCACGTTAGTTGTAGTTGACCTTATCTACCATTCAGCAGTTAAGTACATTTTCATCTTGAATATGAGATTTGAATGGCTCTCTTGCAACATGGCATGTTGTTGCTATATTTATTTGGCATTTATTCCTGTTCATACCTAGGCCTGAGCTGATGCGTATGTCTCGCAGTGGCAATTCTGGTCTTCTCAAGTGTGGGAAAGGCACCACCTATGAAGGAGGCATGAGAGAGCCAGCCATTGCCTTCTGGCCAGGAACCATTAAGCCAGGTTTGATAGGGCTGCACCATACAATGTACAACCTACCTACATGCAGTAGTGTGTACACACACACACACACACACACACACACACACACACACTTCCATACCCAAATGTCTGGAAGTGGTTGTGTTCAATCTACAAGCTACAGCACCAAAATACACCACGTACAGTTTTTTACGCATGCCTGCACACACACACACACACACACACACACACACACAATAAAGTTAGAGGGTGCATACCGGTACCATAACATAATTGATGGTATCGTATTAGAATATTTACCATGCTGAAATCTGTTTGGTGACACATTCTGTCCACTGTAAGGTGTGACACATGAGCTGGCTAGCACCCTAGATATCCTGCCTACCGTGGCAAGGCTGGCAGGAGCCGGCCTGCCACAGGTGAAGCTGGACGGAGTAGATATGACCGACATCTTGGTGAACCACGGAAAGGTAAAGGCATCCTATTCTACAATTTTAGTGTTGTGCGATGTCAATACACATTGTGTAGTGTGTTAAAAAGCTGCAACTATGTGTGTTTGCTTTGTAGAGCAAGAGGGAGACGATGATATTTTACCCCACAGATCCCAGTGAAAAATATAGCCTGTTTGCTTTAAGGCTAGGAAAGTACAAGGCACATTTCTACACGCGCGGTATGTACAGTAAGTAGTACGTTGTTATTGTTAGGTAGAATCGTATACACTGTCTGACTGTTTTTGTTCTTTTGTGTTTGTGCACTAGGTGCTGCGCACAGTGGAACAACGCCAGACCAAGACTGCCATACATTACTCAAGTCCCATGACCCTCCGCTCATCTTTGATCTGGAGTCTGACCCTTCCGAGAACTACCCTCTCTCTCTGCCAGCTAATCCTGATCTCCGGTCCCTGCTGGACAGGATCCTGAAGGCCAAGGCTGAGTTTGAAGCCTCCATGGTGTTTGGGGAGAGCCAGATAGAAAAGGGGATTGATCCTGATCTGGCTCCCTGTTGTTCTCCAAGCTGCAACCCGAAGCCCAGCTGCTGTCGCTGCTGATCAGACAAACAACGCTGATTATTTGGGGAAGGGCGATCTTTGACCTTTGCACTAACTGCGCCCAATTGTGAGTTTTTCCTGAAGGGCTATATGATTGCATACATTTTATAATTGTCTAATTGCTAGGGGTTGATATTCAAATTGCATCAATCTATTTTCTATTTCCTCAGTGAGGACATTACTTTTTTATTCCAGATTGTGGCATTAAACACTATATATTGACAAGATTTTGTGCTGTTTGTACAATATAATTTACTCTGCATCTGTATTTCATTTAAATGCAAATAACAATAATCACAAAATGCAATTTTTACCTCCTAAATAATCTTGACTAAACATTCAGACTTAATTAGTCACACAAGCATATACTTAAATAATCAAGACTGAATCAAAGTTTCCAGACATCAAGCATATACTTTTATTCATAAGACCAAACCCATGGCAAGGCAGAGAGAATTTTTTTTCTTCATTTTTGTGGATTTTCATTTTGAATTTTACAAGTTCATGTTTTTAAGATACAAGATAGGATATGTTCTGTCACACACTGATTTTGCTCTAGTTATACAGTGAACAATCTTGTTTATGTAATAAAGTCAAAAGTTTGGTTTAACTCTTTAATGTATTTCTCAGCGGCTATACAGACTAGCTCATCCTCAGAAGCGTGTAGCTATATGTGAAAAGAAGGGTTTGTTTACTCAGGTGTAACAAGTTAGAAAATAAAAGTATACAGATAGGAGATGGGCACACAGCTTGCTTTTAAAGGCGATACCTAATGGCATAACGCAATAATGGTTTTCTTATGGCAGCCGGTTTAGCTGCTATTCAGCTCTAACAGTAGATTGGTCTGTATCATTGTATATGTGTATCACAATAATGACATCACATCTCACAAATGTGCTCTGGATGTGTAGCAAAAGCCAGTCTGGCCATGGTTGGAGTTTGCCAGAAAACAAAGCTACTTTTGTTAGAAATTCTGAGATAATTTGCGTGGGAAAATAAGGCTGCTGATCACAGTAGTTCTACGTTTTTCTCTTTGAGGGTTCTTATTTGATTGTGATCTTTTATTAAATAATTTGGATTAACTTTAAATATTAATTTCAATAACATACTTAACATAAAGGGCACAGCACTATCTTTTAGATGTTATTGTATATACATTATATGACAGCAAAACACATTAATTACTTCCTAACTCACTCATGACAAATAAACTGCATTTGGGATGCTCATTATGTGATTGGTCACTGACAGTGGCAGAGGGAAATCATTCGGTATGACAAGGGGGGAACAAAGCTTTCCATATAAGGAAGTTTAGGCATATAACTGCATACTGTAGTAACTGCTATTAGGCTAGCTGCATTATCATAGCCTACGCCTTTTCTTCATAGTATCAAATTGTGTATTCAAATAATTACTTTTGTTGTGACCAACACTACAAAAATTGTAAGAACCTTTCTTCATATATCTAGGTTTTGACTGATTTAATCTCCTATTTCATCAAATGTTTACACCATCAGTGTTGTGTAATTTTCAGTATAAGTTATGTTAACTGTTCCTGTTAACAACCCTACTAACGGCTGTTGTTGCTTTCTGTCGAGTTAACCTCCCGACATTCCTTTTCCATGCCAAAAGAAAATGGAGACCAGTAGGCCTATATCGTTGAGGAAAAAGTTCCTGTGATAATATGGCTTTTCAACAGATCTTTGCTTACTTGGACATAAATGTCGTCACTGATCGTAGCAAAGCACACATTTAATGAGCTGTGACTCGATTTGTTGACTGTCTCAACAAAGACTCTTATAGTAAACCACTACAGACCAGACAAATACAAAACATGTCCTACCATTGAGAAGACAGCAGCTGGATCTATTCATGCCTTAGCATGAGGACAGGTAGGTAGGACGGTATAGCATTGATCTATGAGACAGATTCAATTCCATATTTACTTAATTCTATTTACTATGAATCCTGCTAAGCTTTTCTAAACCATGTCTAATCAATGTTGATGCCTTACTTCCTAAAACATTTTACAGTATTTTGGACCGTAGCCATCTTCACTAGTTATCTCCTGTTCATTTGCGTGTCATTTTGACAAAGTAGCCTGCTGTACTGTATGTCTCTACTTGCTATACATGTATACAACACACACAACCTTGTATGTATCACAGGGGCACACTCTAACCCAGGACAGATTTCTCTCTAGTTTGCGCCAATGTCACTATCAGTAGAAACAAATGATCTGTTTGTCAATAATGAACAATTACATATTTACAGTTTGCCAACCATTCCCTTGCTGATTGTGTAGGTGCTTACCACGAGTGTCTGTGTGCATTGTTCCTACTAGCCATGCACGTGTTACAGCAGCAGTAGGTATATTGTTGTTTTTGTTTCAAAATGTAACAGGAATCTCTCAAATAAAAAGGTGCTCAGCCTCTTAGGTTTATATTATAAAAAACATTAAAAGAAACAGGCAATCCATCCATCTGGAAGATGAAAAAAATTAAATAAATAAAAAATAAAACCTGGTTAACAGATTGAATGAAATCAGTCAAATTTCTAGCAAACCAATGAACATCCCATTTTTGGAGGGACAAAGGTGCAGTATTTTACAATGGAGGAAAAACCCCATTGACAGCGCCCTGTAGTGGCAAAATGGATGAGCACACAAACTGTGGAGGATGGTGACGCTTGAGAAGCTGGTTGTCATGGCAATGCCTCCTACTCTAGGTAGATGTCCTCAGTAGGACAGGCATACTCCAAGTGTTCTTGATAGTATTCCTGAAAGGCTCGTCTAGAGAGAATACAGATGCAGTAGACCATTATACATTTAGAAATGCGTTATGCACTGTACTTTATGCAGTTAAAGCCATCTATCTTAAACCCAAATGTATAAAAATCTTTAAAGATTATGCATATAAAATGATAAACACTGAAAAAAAATCCTTGTGTTATTAAAGATTTCAAACTAGGATGAATAATAATAATAAAAATCAAGATTAATTCAAAATGTTTCAATGATCTTTGATAATAATAATGCACATTTTACATTGTATTAATGACGTGCAGAATTTAAATTCACTGAGAAGCTTGCTGCATCTGTACAATTAGCCCTGCTTGCCGCTTGACACAGAATCATTAGTTTTGTTTAATAATTAATATCCAATACAGACTCAGGCCAAGCCTGTAAGACAGAGCATGCTGTCATCCCTAAGACAAGCACACACGCACACACACACACACACACACATCATGTGACTATACCAGCATCCACCCACAGAGGAAATCTGTTTCTATTCTAATCTAACATCCAATAATCTAACAGCATCCTAAAGTTATTGAGCATACCTTTACAGAACCAAAGTTATATTTATAAGCACAATATAAGTAGCATGACATGGTTTTTAGTCGACCCAAGCCAATACAGTAACAATCATTATTCCTCTCTCGTTTATAGCTTGTCTCTTTTCTGTCTTCTCCTGCTATGAACTTAAAACACTTTTGCGAGACAGATGCGTTTAAATTGAGTTAAAATAAAATCGTAGATGAAAGTCGTAACAGAGCACTTCGACCCTCGTGAACACACAGTAAGTGATAGTGGAACGCAGGACGTGTGTTCACATTACACTGTAAAATATGTCAAGCACTCTGTTATGTTGTTTACACTGTGCAGTGCATGGTTTACTTGTGATGATGACCCACCCGACAGACTCTGCTACATGCCGCATTGGCTCCTGGGACACGAACACGTGACAGGCGAATCTGTTCAGCATCGGGTGCTTAGTGATGAAGCCAAAGTAGCTGCAGAGAGAACACAACGGTATAACGCATCCAGCTGCACTTCACACCAGAGGGCAGGAGCAGTAGAGGACAATGTGTCCATTTACCAGTTGTTCTTGGGATGGCATCCACAGAAGGAAATGTTCTTCATCTGGAAGAAGTGACTACATCTGTCGAACTAAAGACAAAGGCACCGAGTTGAATCCATATGCAGTGCCATATAGTACAGTACTGAGTAGAATGCATGTACAGGATAAGGCCTAACAATATTTTAACCCATATTTCATCAGTGAAGGTAAGCTAATCAGCCAAGCTCACTATTGTTAGTTCATATTACAGTAGCTCATATACACTGTATATTCCAATGGCTTGCCGCCTTACCTCATCCAGACTGTCATATTCATCATCCAGGCTCATGATCAGCTTGACCCCTTGTAAGCTTATCTCTAACTCACACAGAGATGGAGGTCGCAAGTGTACTGTTCGTTTCCTTGATACTGCGATCTAGAAGGTAAAAAAAAACAAAACGACAAGAAACAGCAAACAGTATGTTATAAAAAAACATGTTCGTCTATATGCTGTGCCATCTGTCGGATAAATGCTGTGAGTGGAAACACCGTGGCCTGGATGTGTTTGTACTGTATGAGTGCTTGTTTGTGCCTGTGCTTATAATTTCCATGTCCCAACGCACCTTCTGCATGGCAGCACAAAGAATGCCATTGCCTTGGTGATAGGGCACTTCTACAGAACCCAAAAACTGAACACCGTATGTCTCAATCCATGATGGGTTCCTTTTAACACCTATAAGAAATAGTAAACACACACACGCGCGCACACACACACACACACACACACAAATAATGTTTCAGCAGCTATTGCCAGCATCTACCCTGACTATAAATATAATATATACAGTATGTGTCTCTGATTTACCCAGTGTTTCTTTGAATTGACCAATGACCTCGTGGGCATAAAAGGCAGGGAATATTCCCCTCTCTCCTGTTCGCATGTTATATCCTCTGTACCAGTAATCATCCTCCTCCTCCTCCACGAATAAGGGATCGTCCACGTCAAGCTCCAGCTCATCTGCATGCCTGGGAATGAACCTGCAGAGGGCAGCAGAGGAAAGTAGAAAATAGCATTGTATCGTTTGAATTATTAGAGATTTGTGAAATCTTGTTGGGATGTTGGGATTTGTGCTACGGGTAAAACAACAAAAACACATTTTCTGAATGTGACAAATGGAAGTTTGCCCCCCAAAGCTGGGCTTATGGCAAGCACACTGGCTATGTTTCAGGGATGAGCAGACTACTACGGGAGACTGCTGGGTTACAACAGCAGAGATCCAGAGATGGAAGGCAAGGATGGGCAAAGAAGGAGGGGCTATAGCCAGAGACAAAGAGCTGACATCATAGGGAGATCTGCTTACTCACAGAATGGGGGCGAGAGAAAGCAGGCGTACACGCTCAACATACAGCGCTTTTGCACAAGAGCATGCATACTGTATACTGTATACTGTATACTGTACTGTATGCTAAACTAAAAGATCACATGAGAGTTGTAGCTACTATAGATATTGCATAGCATCATCCAAAAAAGCACCAGGATCAAGAAACAATGACCTAATAGTTTAATGCTTAAATAATATGAGCCCAACTGCTTTGCACGCAGTGGGAGGTTATCACAGCTGACAGACCGTTGCTAACGCTGTGCTCACACGGAAAACAAACGAGAGGCACAAAGTTACAGGCTGCCAATCATTTTCTATTAGAGTTGGCGATTTACAGCGACAATGGGACAAGTAGCTGTTGTCGGGACAAACCTAGACTGGATGCCTTATTTTATAAGATAAGATAAACTAAGATAAACTAAGATAAGATAAGATAAGATAAGATAAGATAGAACTTTATTATTAATTGCTGGAAATGTGTCTTTGGCTTAACACGATTCCACATAGTACACGTTATACATTATAATACAGAGCGATGTAGCACCATGACTACCAGTGTCAGTGAAGGCATCATAACAAGCTTTGCTGAACAAATTATCCAAACAATAAGTAACCGATAGCCAGTAATGCCCATAAGCGACAAGGTTATCTCCTCTCTTCTGTCGTCTGTGTGAACACAGGGTCTGGAATCCCATCTATTTGTGTTACTGTGTTAGCTAGTAGCCAGCATGGCAGCTTACCTGTAAACCGCTCTATGGGTCTGGTCCCTTTCCTCCCCGTCGACTGTACAGGAGAACAGTGCAAACGACTCTGTGCCTACAGATAATAAAAACAGATTGGGAAGTTATGTTGCAGATCTCATAAGTTCAACATAAATACTGTATTATGTAAGAAAGGGTGTCCTAGTTTGAAAAGTATGTAGAGCAGACTCAGTCAGTGGCAATTCCATGCTTACTAGGTCTATTCCCAGCAGCTCTGTTAATGTGTGTGGTCAAAATTGTGTTGATTCAAGTTCAATTTTAAATGCCTTTTATTTTAAAATGACAAAATAATTGTTTTATGTAGGGGGACTTATCTAATCAACTGATGTAATTAGTGTGAGTCATATTTAAAGGGATAAATGATTGGTGACAGATGCTCCACTGCCATGTTCATGCGGCCCCAGACATATTCTGCTCACGTTTATGCATCGCACTGATGATCTGAAGCGAAAGCAAAATCAAATCAAAAGAGGAGCGAAACATATCCCCCTTCATATTACATTTTATGGTTACAGTGTGCAATGCTTTTGATGCTTTCACCGTGATAAAATAACTCAATAGCAAGAACTTTGCCTGATATGATAAAGTCTACTGCAGTCTAATGTAAGTAGACAGACTTACTGGAAGAACGGGAGGTGCCGTTGACAAACACATTAAGAAATTTCTTGGAGAAGGGCAAATCAGCTTCGGGAGAGGAGTCTTCCGAGGAGCTGAGGATTTCCGGCCGCACCTCCTCACCCCGATGGTTGTAATCCACCTCCCCTGTCTCCAAAGACCCCTCATCACAAAGTGTCGATAGCTCACTGTCGTCACTCAAAACAGAGGTGCACCTGTGCGGAAATATATCGACTTCATTATTAATATTTGTTTTATTAAGTCATAAGTGTTCTTCACTAAGTGAGTTTTGTATATGCAAAGCCGTTTTGGGGAAAGTAAAAAAAAAAATGTAACTCGTGATATTTTTACACTTAGAACACTGTCTCCTCTTCTCTCCCAGTACATACCTCCTGAGGCTGACCAACTCCAATGTAGTATTCTCATCAACCACCAGCGTGTACTTCATGGAGTCATAGGCCAGCCCATCATCATCATCACTGTGCTGCTTCACAGCCAAGTCTTTTTCACACAATGCGTGGTCCTGGTCCGACAAGGGAAAGCGACGCACACTCTCATCGATTGGCGGTGAGCTGTCCAGGTACAAGTCGCTTCCCCTGTAGGACGACTGCTTTCTTGTTAGACTGCCGAGGTACGGAGACGAGCTCTCGTCCACGTCCTCCTCCTCTTCATCATTATCCGTGGAGTAAGTGAGGCTGAAGCAGCGATTGGTCTGGGCGGTGGGAATGTCGAGGGTCAGGCTGTGTTTGACCTCGGTGATGCGCTCCAGGGAGGCAGAGGAGCGCCCAGCCGGCTTGGGCTCCGTCTCCCGCCCTTCGTCCTTGTCGCTAACCACGCTTTCGGTCAGGCTGGGTGAGTCCAGCTCCTTTCTCCCCTCCAGCATCGTCAGGTCATTGTTGGGCTCTGTGGCGTCGTCCTCTTCCTCTCCCTGGTGTCTCCTGACGTTTTTGGTTGTTTGGGTTGTACGGTTCTTTTCAGAGTTCTTAGGGGCGTGGCCGTGACTGGAACCGGTGGTTCCCCTTCCACTATTGACACAGTGCTCTACAATCACTGGGGTGGCGCCACCTGTTGGGTTGCTCATGCGTAGACATGAACTGAACCTCTCGTTGCCTGTAACCGTCTCCTCTACCGGACGCGTGGGCTTGTCTCCCCTCGCTTCGGCCTCTTTCCCATTCCCTCGTAGAGTGCTGCCTGGTTCATCTTTTCTCCTTTGTTCATCATTAAATCCGTCTGCCTCGATGTCTGAGGATGGGGAGATGGTGTCGGACAGAGACACCTTCCTCTTGAAGCACTCCTCGGGACAGCTGATTGGGTAAGAGCCCTCGGATATCATCTTGTTCACCAGGTTGCTGAGCAGCCAGGGTGAGTCAGAGTTCTCGCTGAGTTCATCTTCACTCTCAGACTCGGAGTCTCCCTCACTGGTTCCATCATAGTCGTCGGCACTGGGCATGAGCCCGGGCCCTACCGGTAGGTAGAATGAGCGTTTGAAGCTCTCAAGACTGTGGTCTGGCTCTATCTGCAGCAACATCTGTCTGGAGAAGCTGTCCTCGCAATGTTCATTTGGGGGCAGCGTCTCATCTGGATCGGCCTGATGTTCAAAGTGCAGTTCATCGTCCACGCTCTGTAAGCACATGAGAGCTTGGCCATCGTCATACGGTTCTGGGGGTAGGATGGCTGAATCAGCAGGGGATGGGGTAGCTAGGGTGGGGGAGGGCAAGTGCAAAGGGGAAGGTAGAGGAGAGCTTCCTTCCTTTATGGGGTCAGGCTGGCCAAGGAGAAGAGAAGCCTTCAGGCCCACAATGCCACTGTCCTGCTCTAATTCCGTGTCTGGGTCAAGTTCCTGCTCCGATGTTGGTGAACTCGCCTCCTCAATGGAGTTAGTAAGGTGGGACGATCGTCCGCTGCTACTTTCATCACTGGTCAGATCTAGCTCCGTCTCGGAGATGGAGGAGATCATGTTGGAAACCAGCGGGCCTCCACAGGCAAATGCTGCCTCCAGCTCCCCCTCGATGTCAGAATCTGACCCGGGAGAGCTCAGGTCCTGGTCCTGATCTGAGGTCGAGTATCCCCGCTTCGCATTCATGTCTGCTATTCCAGGGTCCGAGGATGGAGAAGTGGAATCATTAGCTGCGGCGTCATTGGCTGTGGCCACAGCAGATTCTGAGCTTCTAGACTGGTTGAGAATTTCAGCCCGTTTGGAGGTGAAGAAGGCCAGGTCAGACGGCTCAATTGAAGGGAACTCCACATATGCTGACCCCTGGAGCTCCTTACACACCAAGTCATAGGTCTCCTTGCACATGAACTCGGCCTCAAAGTCCTTCTCTAGCTCTTCATCAGACAGTGGAGTGTCAGCACCATCGTTGCCTCCAATCGGGGCTGTCGATGACAAACAGTGACTAGTCCCATCTGGGTCCAAGTCATTCTCCTGGTCCAGACCGGACTCGCTGGTGACTGTGTAGGTGTCGGTGGCCCGCTGGTTTGAGTGCTTGTGGTTGTGACCGTTGTTGAGGTCATGGTCCACCTCAGTGTCAGAACACTGGGAGTGCTCGTCTACAGAGTCTCTGGATGTCTGGATGTGGGGATCCGCCTCATATCTTCTGACATCTGCAGTGCACGGGTGGGACCTATGTTGGCCAAATGAACCTTTTATAAAAAAGACATGGAAACAGGGAGAGGGTGATTGAGAGAACAATGTTAATAATATTTACAGTTCAGGTTATTTGATGATACAATCAGCAGGAGAAGGATGGGAAACAAAATCTAAATTATTCATAGCAAAGATTCAGCAAACTATCCTCTGTTAGAATAACAATTATTGGCTTCCTACAAATGAAAGTGAAAGTGAAGTGATATTTTGCTGAACCAATCCAACACAAACCAACCAATCTCATTCACATGATGTCACTTCACAACACCACAAGATACATGGGTCGATGGGATGAGCGCTGAGTTCAGAGTCGGCCGTCGTGTTACCGTATTCAAGCCTCTCGCGCCTGTTGCCCTCCATGTCGCAGAGGAGGGGTCTCTGAGGGGACTGAGGATGCCCGCCCTCCCCTGCCTGTTTTTGGGGAGTACCTTTGCTCTGGGACCCTGGAGCCTGGCATACTGGAGAAGCCGGACACTGGCCTGTCACATGGCTGCCATCTTCCAGACAGGAGTGGGTTGGAGACAGACGGCCTGGTGGCCGAGCAGACTTATTAAGGAATTACATGTATTACACAATCACAAAGTATTATTAGGATTTTGTTTGGAAATAAAGCTTGTGTTACGCAAGCTATACTCTATAAGCGTGCATAGGCAGTGCTAACCTTGCGATGTGGGGTTGCGTAGAGAGTCCTGCCAGCTTCCTTTCTTAGGGGATAAACTGCTGTTGTTGTTCAATGAATCCTGACAAGCAACAAGGAGTGGTTCAAAACTACATTTCTACATGAATCTATATGAAACATAATATTTATATAATCATTCTAGCCTATATTTGGCCTTTTGGGTCTAGAAATGCATTAAATAACTATATAGTCATATTCACTCCAATTTGCTTCTATTTGTGGCCACTGTTGTGCTCTGTTGGGCTGCATTTTGTAAGTATGAGACCATAAATCAGAAATAAGGAAAATGTGTGTTTGTTTCTTGACAGTGTTATAACGTAACACATAAAAAACAATCTGCGTGTGTCTGAACCCACCTGCGACACAGCGGCGGTGAGATTAAGTGTGGTGGGCCGGCTCTTCAGAGTGCCAAGGGTGGGAGATGGTGGAGGGGATGCTGATGGAGATGGAGGAGCGTCAGGATCCAGCTCATCCTCTTCGTCCTCTTCGTCGTCATCCTCATCGTCAATCATCTCAAACTCCTGGAAGTCATCCTGGAAGGAGCACACTGGGTGGTGCAGCTCATTCTTCTCCAGTATTAGAGAGTCCTGCTCATGAGAGAGAGAGAGAGGGGTGGGGGGTGGGGGTTGGGTTGGGGGGTGGATATGTGAATAAGTGTGGCAGTTATACATTTTCAGCAGACTGTCACAAAAGGTTAGGGATGGCACAATACAGTTATTCAGTCCCGATACTAATACAGATATCGGCACTTTGGGTATCGACCGATACCGAGTACCGAGCCGATTCCTGTGTTAAATTCAGTTTTAAGTTAAGTTGCAGAGTAAATGACAGCCAATCTCTATTTTAGATGCATTTTAGAAACCTGCTGCTGATAGTGTGGCCTGGGTAGGTTAGACATGGCTGAGGCTTGACAGTAGACCTACGCATGTAAATAGATTTAATTGGAGCTGCCCCATAGATCGGTTACAACCGTCACCGATAGCATCGTGTTGGTGCCATCCCTAGAAAAGGTCTGCTGAAAAGATACCAGATAGCAAAAACAAGACTTACCTTCAATCATTCATCTCTGTGTAGGCATATAGCCCAGAACAGACTGATGAAGAATGATCAATTCAACAAATGTTGAACTTCACAATTACAGTATGTGCTGAGGCCTGTTGTGTGTTCACAAAGTAAATTAAATAAAAATGCGGCATGTAGAGAAATGTCTTTTGAGTCTTCAAAAAATCCATATAACTAAGAAATCCATATCACTGTACGTGTAAAGCTAGCTGTGTGGTTTTCAGAGATAACATAGACTGATGAAGAATAAGATTAGAATTTATGTACATACTGTATATTAGGTTATATAGTATATTTTACATTATCATAATTATATTGTATAAATCATAAAGCATGTACAATATCTTTATTTTTATTTTACACGGGCCTTTCTGAGAAGTAGAAAAGATCAGATGGATGATTAGTTACACAATGTTCAAACACACACACACAAATAAAATCATTGCATTAATCTTGCAGTGACGTATCAACACACAAACATATTGCTGATAGCTTCTTTATATGTTACATATAGGGTATGAATGTACGTGTGTGTGTGTGTGTGTGTGTGTGTGTGTGTGTGTGTGTGTGTGTGTGTGTGTGTGTGTCAGTGATACTGGTCACACA
>JAODOY010000021.1:3014453-3035405 GCA_025399855.1 Forbesichthys papilliferus
CC
Organism: Forbesichthys papilliferus; assembly: GCA_025399855.1. Classification (NCBI taxonomy): domain Eukaryota; kingdom Metazoa; phylum Chordata; class Actinopteri; order Percopsiformes; family Amblyopsidae; genus Forbesichthys; species Forbesichthys papilliferus. The sequence goes on from JAODOY010000021.1 coordinate 3,014,456, forward strand.
CCCCCCCCCCCCCCGTCAATCGACAGTATCTCCACAATGTATTCTTGTGTGTCTAGATCATGAAGAACATCTTCCACCAGTCCTTCAACGCCTACAAGACGGACGTAGAGCCTCGCCTGAACGACATGACGCTGCACCACATGCAGTGCAGCCGCCGCCTGTTTGAGGTCCAGCTGTCGCACCGCCGCGTCAGCGCCGCCTACATCGAGGGCGACAACGTGGCGGTCACCGTGGAGGGGGAGGCGGCGCGCATCCTCAACTTTGATACCGGTACATAGAATGCACATGTGATGTTTGCTTTTCCCCAAAGGGAGGTCTTGTTTCTTGTTAGCTCCCAGGGGTAGCTTAGCATGATGTAATGTATGAGTCATGCTCAATACCTTCTATTGTGAATGAAAGTTCCCATTAGCTTAACACAGAGCCACATTGGAGTAATAGATGGAAAATAACCTGCTTTTGTTGAGGTTGGTCTAGCTTGTTTGTGGGTTTTTTTTGGGCAAGGAATTGTATTCACTATTACTGTACATATAGTGAAATATGTTTGTGTTGTCCTTATCAAATGTTTTGTGTCTTTGGTACCAGACCTAAGTACTCCTTCTCTCCTCACCAGGCTGTGGGGTGAACCTGGGCATGAGGGGGCTGGAGTCACTGGGGATCTTCATCTACAGGACGGCCACTGCTGTTGATCAGAACGATGTTCTTGAGGCCTTGTCGGCTAAGATTCGCCACTCCAGACAAGTGTCTGAGACCTTCAAACAGACGGGCTTTGCCCAGTCCATGTATGAGTGACCGGATATCCCACATTGTGCTTGGATGACATCACAATGGCCCATGGACGCTGATGTTTACAATGTGAGAAGTCCCTCAGACTGACATCATGTACTGTTTAAATGGCTGTAAACATGTGACTATGTCCTGGTGCCATTAGCGTGACTGATGGTCAACACATTCAAACTCTAATGGACCATTACCAAAGAATACTCTTGTCAAATGTCAGCCGTGCTGGAGAAACATTATTGATATTTTCACTCTATCTAAACAAAATACAGAGCCACAGGGCTCCCTCAGAAGCTCCGCCTGCCGAATTGACCATGCATTGCTAAGGCAGGGATATTATTGGTCTGCACCACTTTTACTTTATATTTACAGAGTGGGTGCAGGGTAGAAAGACCAGTTTATTTTGTCCACAAAACAAAAATCCAGTGGACCATGAGGATATTAGCTGCATTTGACAAAAGGTGTATTTGCTTACAATCACTGACTACACCTTTAATTTATCATGAGAGACAAAAGAAATACGATTCTTATTTATTAATTACTATCTTATTTTAAGCTGCTCTAAAACCCCATTTGACTGAAGCCGTATATTGGTTTAGATATGGATGTAAATACATACGGTAAGTAATGAACAGAAAAGAATCAGATGCAGAACAGCCTTCATTATTTTCATTACAATTCACTGTTGTATTTCTGTGTTGTCATTAATGTGTGGTGGATTGGTTTACGTCCTATTGTCCTATTATGTATTCAGTTTGCTACTGCTAGCAGATGCCGGAAAATAAGACTCTCTAAAACTCAAATGGGAATAGTATAGAATTATTTGTTTTTTGCGTTTGTGTATTGTTTGCAGCAGGACCAAAGTGTTTGTGTTTCTTTTAATTAGTCAAATATATTTGCTGTAGTCTGAATAATAATGCTAGGCACATGTTGCAGCGAAGAGAAGCAGCTGTAATAAAGCCTTTGTGTATTTAAATATGGATATTTTATGGCAAATTTGCTAGTTAGACAATGCACTTATGTTTGTGAGCAAGAGAATAGCTGTATATCAATCAACAAGATGTGTGAGGTCTACTTCATGCATCACCCTCTGACACCATATAGCAACCGCCAGCATAATAGCGCCATCTGTGCATTGAAAACGAATATATATACCATCCAATAGCCACCACACACACATGTTCTTCTGAAAAATACATTTTTAAATGCCTTAATATGTGAATAATCACCAAAAAATGTTTGCGTAGGATAAATCTATTATGTAATGTGGCCATCCTAGTTGTTTTAGGCACAACAGAATCTGATTGTGCAACAGTGAATTAACTAAAACATATTGACCATGATACATATTCTTTATGAATTTGTTATGTGTATTTATTTGTTTTAAAATAGTCACAGCCATTCATATGTTCATGTGCAGAACTGTTAAGAATGAAAGACATGAATCGAGTCTCTCCATTTAATTCTGTATGTGAAACAGCACTACCCTCTAGTGGTACAAATGCTTAATGCGAGCTATAATCTCAAATTAGAAAGGGCTACTGTAACTAGGCTACTTCGTAGTAAAACGACTTTCACAAGCCAGGTTCAAAGTTAATTTCGCTTGAACTTCTGTCCTGTAGCCTATCAGCAAACAGAAACATAAAACCAATAAAATGGAAAGCCTGGCATTGTGAAAAATAGAGCCACACAGAGTAATAATGTTATACTATGCTTGTATCATGCTGATCAAGAGATACATTAAATAACCACCATAGTCTATGTAAATCACGTATAGCCACTATAGGCTATATAAGATACAGCTATAGTAGCCTATAGTGTAATTGGTATAGAATAAACCTGCAGGCACTATTTGATCTGTCATGAGCGCAAACGCAGCAGTAAATTCGAGTCCACAAAACGTTACTTGATTTTATAGACTTAATATCAAATGTGTAGGTCAGATTCTGCCATGTAAACATTTTCTTGCTGGTTTTGTAGATATCTGAGAAAAGTTACCTATCGGGAGATTAGACATATCACAAGTAAACTCCTGCACTGCCTCCATACAAAGGGATACTGCATGAATGCAAAGTCTCATTCAATTGTATTAAATTTAATAAACTGTAATCAATTCTGTTATTTTTGAAAACAGTAAATATTATGAAGTGTTATAGTGTTGCCACAACATAACAGAAATTATAGATATATGCCTATTGTTAAAATCTGATGGTTTACAGCAGACTTAACAGGTTTCCAGAGATATCAAGAATGACTGAATTTGTTAGAAAACGACAAGGTTTGTTTTCAATCAAATCAATTCAACAAGCATTCCTTTGTGGACAAAAGCATTTCCAATTTTGCCATGCCATGTCACCCCCTTGGCTAATGGCTGTTTTCTGTCTAATTAAAAACACAAATCTGCTTGCTGTGGCTACCAAGGGCAAAAGTCCAGACCTCCAAACTGCCTTCTGCTGTAGTGCAAGGCCTTTCATTAGACTAAACACAATAATGAGAAAATCTTTTTTTTTCTGTCCATATAATTAAAGCTGGGATGAAGGACAACTAAATCAATGATGAATGACAAGTTCCTAAACTAATTTGATTTGCCAATGGGGTCTTGGGAGCAATCAATTGAACATGTTAAGCAATAGGCATATTGTACAGTAGAAGCAGCACACCTATACTATATCTCCCATGCTATATGGTCTTAGATTCAGGCTTAATACATTTGGTTATAGGCTATCCTGTGTGTGTTTGTGCGTGTGTGTGTGTGTGTGTGTGTGTGTGTGCATGTGTGTGCGTGTGTGTGTAGCTGTACACTGACATACTCTTCTTAATTATGTTATTGTTTGTAGAAGGATTATCCAATATTATCAAATGAAAATAAAAATGTTATAATGCTGGCTTTAAGCAAAGGGCAATTATAACAATTTATCATCCATGCACACTGTTATTTTAATGAAGCCAGCAATATAATGGTAAGTAATTTCACATTTTAAACATGTACACCCTCTAGCCATATGAGGGCAGTATTGTCCTTTGAAATACAGTGGGCACCTATTCTCTGAAGTAGAGGGCTGAGCTCTGGCTACAGCACCTGGGCTGTAGCAGAATAGAACAGGATGTCTCACAGAGGAAAAGAAAGTGCCTCCTAACTAAAATAAAAATAAATGTCTTTGCTACTAAAAGGAACATGCTATTTAGGGATGGTACATCACATCAAATGCACATTGCATAATTATTCTAAAATCACTATGAAATGTATATTAATAAGAGTACCCAGCATAAGTTATGGCTGCTAAAAATAAAGTGTTACTACAATAACAGAACCCTCACAGCATTAGTTTACGTCACATCATAAAATTATGTTTCCTTTGTTCCCTCCTGAGAGTACAATATTTCTCTGTTCAGCACTTAATGCATAATGCCATATAGGAACAATACGATAAGGCGGGGTTTTAATGTGCTCTGTATTGTCTGCGTGAGTGTATGTTTGAGGAGATGGGAAAGGCTGTGAGCACACGTTTGTATTGGCAAGCCTTCAGTGGCTGTCTGACCTAAAGACAGGAAGTCACTGTCACATGACTCAGATATTGGCACCTTGTCCGATTGTGCAGAGGGCCTCTTATGTTTGCTGCCAGTCTACATGCGGCTACATACCATAATTCACTGGTGTGGGAAGGGACTTCCACTCCAGTGGTTTGTGGAAAAGAAATGTTATTTCATAAATAAACAAATACATAATACAAACACATACTTTACTTTATTTAAAAATAAAAATAAACAAATATATATATTTTCAATATTGTACAGAGAAATTATTATTTGTTATTTGTCACAGTAGTTGTATTATATTTGACAAATGCATATTCATTTTTAATGGTGTACGTTATTGTTATACAATTATTACGTTTTACTTTGTACACAGCTTGGGTTCGCAATTAATATCTTTTGGAGGGTCAACATTTGACATATTGGCATATTCATGTAGAAAAACCAAGCAATTGATTGGAAGTTAAAACGATGGGAGATAGAGGTGTTGAAATACTTTGTATGAATGTGAGGCGAATAATGTAAAGCGCTTTGAAAAAAGCACTTTGTAAATGCAGTCCTTTTACCAAATATACTGTAAGTTATTGTGTGTTATATATAACTCCAGTAGGTCAAATCAGGTATTACTTCATATTTCGTATGCTTTTACATTCCACTGTAGCTGGGTTACGAGCAGGTCCCATTTGACTGTCCAACAATTACCACTTACTCTATCTGCTCTGCTCCCATCGGCCCATCACACTTACACCCCATTTCCCTAAAGTGTCACCGCTAATAATTGGGCCTCTCTGTCAGAACGGAAACCAGCCCTGCTGTTCCAACTAAAACACACATCCCTCAGCCCTCCCTCCCTTCATCCAGACCTCCCCCATCCCTTTTTTCTCCTCTCCATCACTCTGCTCCCGCTAATACAGTGGAATTCAGCTCTACGCATGGAACCCCCACCCCCCCCACCTAGTGCCTTTGTTGAGGGGGAAGGCTTGGTGGTAAGGGTGGTGGTGTGTGTCGGTGGTGGTGGGGAGGGGATGGGGGGGGGGTGTTGGGGGTATGGTGTGACAGTGGTGGCCTCGGGGCCAGGTTGCTGTTGACAGGGACGAGCGTCTCTCATTTGAGGAGAGCCGTCACCCCGGCGACTGCAGCTGCCTCCCGGAGTGACACCTCCCTGTTACGGGATGGGTGGGGGGGGTGGGGGGGGGGGGGGGTGGCGGGTGTGTCCGTGTCCGTATCTGTGTCAAGTGTGTGTGTGTGCGTGAGAGAGAGAGAGAGAGAGAGAGAGAGAGAGAGTGTGTGTGTGTCTGTGTGCGTGTGTGAGTGAGAGAGAGAGAGAAGAGAGTATATGTATGCGTGTGTGTGTGTGTGTGTGTGTGTGTGTGTGTGTGTGTGTGTGTGTGTGCATGTGTGTGAGAGAGAGAGAGCGCTGATGGAGCGGTTGATGGAATGAGTGAGTGACTGCACCTCTCAGGACAGCCGGGGAAAGTTTCCCTGATGAGCTGACAGGCCCTCATATGCTCTGTGGTCCAGGCTTGGATAAAGTGCACTAGGAGCTCCTGGGTGGAAGAGAAAATGAAAACACAGGCCAGGTAGGTCAGGGGAGAAGAATAAAATGGAAAAGTACTGCAAACCATGGAGCACATACAGCATAGTCTCAGCATGTACGCGTCACGGGCTCTTTAGTGTGGTGGCGTGTTTAAAAGTATGTGTACTGTATGTCTGGAGCCCGAGCTGTGTAGATCACCATTCCACCTTATCTAATTTCATTAATGTGATCTCCTGTCCATCCACTGACGGCTTAACAGCCATTATTTGTGGGTCCCTTCAAATAAAGGCCCGGCTGTAAATTGCACAGTCTGTGGAAATTGAGATATAAATGCCACCCTGCATTACTGTATAATATCTTTCCCTTTAATTAACTGAAAGCCATACTGACATTTATTGGATTGCAAGTTACTTGTTAATGGCAATAAATTGTGAATCCTCCTCCCCACCACCACTCTCCCCCCCAAAAAAGAAAAGAAAATCATTGCTTATTTTACATCAATAATTTGTGAACCTTTTGCTAATGATTATTCATTATTCGCCTATGGGGGCTGTCATGTTTGGCGAGCTAAAGTGAATGCAGAGTGTAAAGATTTAAGTGGGCAGTGGCTACATAGGGTTAAAGCTTCCGTGACGTTTATAAAATCCCTTATAAACGTATTGTCACTTGTCATTCAGCTTTTTTGTAATTAAGGCCTTTTGCAATACCGTATGAGTTGTGCTGATGTAATTTTAATGAACTAAACAAAAGAAATATGCTACAATATTCCGATTTTATTTGGATAAGCTATTTTTGAGAATGATTTCAAATTAAATATGAATTGATGCATTTGGCCAACATTTTAATGACTGAACATCAAACAGTAGCTACTTTTTAAAAGGAACATCATGTGAAATATATAATATAAGTTGTTTCAAGCAGGTTTAGACAAAGTGGCCCTGCTGACTACAATGACAAAATCTATATAATGCAAAAAGCGGATGCGAAATAAATCAATAGCAGAACACATTTTGAATACACAAAACCGTATTAGAAATATTTCTTTGTGACATCATGCGGACAAAGTACTAATCAAGACAATAAGGCTACTTCTTCTCCTTCTCATAGACAGCCCGCTGATGTCCGTTCATTCTTCCTGCATGTAGCTTTAGCGGGCCACAGCCGGTAAGAAAACAAGCTGCTGTGAAAGGCCTTTCTCTCTGTAGTTCAGTCACCCAGTAGCCTGCACCAGCTTGCTGGGTGGAGGAGCATATTCCCTGCCGTCAAGGGCGGGTGGCCCCTCAACAGGCCCTGCCAGTAGGTTGGCGCTGGAATTGATCTGGCATGTTGTGAACATAGATCTGACAGGCCTGCCACAAAAATAAGACCCCCCTCATACACCAGGCAAGCAGCGATGAGTGAGAAACACACTCCCACCCACCGCCCCACCACACACACACACACACACACACACACACACACACACACAGTCAAAAAGAGCAGTCAGTCAGTGCGTATCCTGGCGCAGCTATAGGACCTGTCTCACTGTATCTCACTGAAGTCATTTTACATGTAAAGAACATCCACACACACACACACACACACACACACACACACACACACACGCACACGCACACGCACACACACTGAGGCATGATAGGATGTGAGCAGGACCGGCCATCTCTTGGCCCGATAAGCATCCCCCACCCCAGGTTCACTCACTCTTTCCTACCCCCACCCTATCCCCGCCTCTGGGTATCTGTCGGTTAGGGATGGATGTGGTTATGGCCATGGACAGGCGCTTTGAGAGGCGCTCTGCCCCGTTCGTATCGACGTACGCGCACGTCTCAAGTGCCCCCTGCATATCCTCTATGATGCCTCCCCTCGACCTGCGACTGAACAACTGTGACAGGGAGAGAAAGAGAGATAGAAAAAGAGGATAGAAAGGGAGAGAGAGAGAGAGAGAGAGGGGGGGGGTGTTGTGTGTTTGGGTGGGCGGAGGCATTAGAGAGAGCTGTTTATTTTGCAAGGCTGACAGAAAAAACTCTCCAAATTGCTGAGCTGGGATCACGTTGAGTAACGTAGAATGACTTTTTTGGGGGTTTTTTTTGGGGGGGGGAGACAACCTGCTTTTGGTAAACTTGGAATGACTTTGGAATGATCCGGATGCTCCTCCTCATCATATCGCCGAATGTCAGAAGAGAAATGCACTTTAGCGTTTCACTTGTGCTGGGAGCTTTACACAGTCTAAATGACAGGTCAATCTTTACATTTACGTAGTTCATCTCTCTCTCTCTACCTCTTCCCCCATCTCTCATTATTTCTCTCAAGGCAGCTGTGAATCATGTGGAGATTGTTTTCTATCAAAAATGTATAATTTTAAATGTATATACCACAAATACCATTACCCAAATTGCAAATATATTGACAATCCATAAAGGCAACTATTTCAAAATGACTATTTGAATAAATGCAAAGTGATTGTGTGAATTCATATTGTAATGTATATTTACAGTAGGATATCTGTCTTAAAAATATGTTAGGAACATATTTCTATGCATAAATATTTTTTCAAGGCAATCTATTATAACTGAAATTATTAGATTGAACGTCAGAAATGTCATGGAGATGTGTGTGTGTTTGTGTGTGTGTGTGTGTGTGTGTGTGTGTGTGTGTGTGTGTAAACCAAATTGTTAGGCAACACGTGAATTACTAACAAACAAAGAAATCCATAATTACATTAAATAAAGACATCACAGAGCTTATACAGCATGTGATTTACCAGTAAGTCTGGGTTCAGTGGCAGCATTAAAGGGGCATGCAGATTGAAAGGGTAGATTTTACTTTACAAACAGCTTTCTTTTGCCTGGATCTTTAGTTAATCCACATTTATCCCCACTTCCTTTAGATAATATTAGCTCATCCAGCCGCAACACAAAAATAATAAATCTCACCAGCCATCTGGACAGGCTTTTTACAAGATGATCTGTTTCACTCTAACAAAATCAAACAAGAGCTTTATGTATTTGACAAATAGATCACTGGCTTTCCTTTACCTCTAACCCGGGAATGTCTGACTTAAAATGTTTGTAAAATTGTTCATTGCAGGATTCAATTAACCATGACACAGTAGAGAAACATTCTAATGAGCATAGGCAGATCTCTCTCTGTCTCTCTCTCTCTCTCTCTCTCTCTCTCTCTCTCTCTCTCTCTCTCTCTCTCTCTCTCTCTCTCTCTCTCTCTCTCTCCATCCACCCCATGATTCTCTCTGTCCTATAATTCCTCAGTGTATGTGTATGTGTGTGCGTGCTTGTGTGTGCATGCGCACCAGCACGCATGGATGTACTGTGTACTTTAAAAGTTTACATGACACATGATATAAATCCTGCTTGCCTGCTTATCACACACACACAATGGTAACATCTACATACCATGTCTCAGCATCATGTGTAGATGAAAGGAGTCCCTGAAGAGGTGAATTCTTCACTTGTTGTCACGGGCCAGGCCTGTTCAGAGTGCAGTGAGTGAGAGCAGGACCATGTCATTATCCAGTGAGTGTCTCTCCACAGCCTCAGCCACATCAGAGGCCTGTGTGAGCCTGCAGCTCCCACAGGCTGTGCTAGCGTAGCGCCCGGCCGCACCATCGCTGCTTCCTCTACACAACCCTGGGCACCTCATAATCAAACCTCAGGGAATTGTACCTCCTCTTAAACGCACACACACGCGCACGCGCACGCACACACACACACACACACACACACACACACACAACCACGCACGCTCGCACACACATTAAAAGGAAAGAGAATAACTGATGCACTGATACACTGAAGCAGATAAACACGCGCGCATGCACACACATATGCACACACACGTGCACACACACACACGCACACACGCACACACACACACACACACACACACACACACACACACGCACACACACACACAACCACGCACGCACGCACACACACACACACACATTAAAAGGAAAGAGAAATAGAAAAGTAAAGAGAGACAGACTATTGCCAATGCTGATCATTTGCTTCATTAAATCACTCACACTTGTCTTGGTTGGTTTCGTGGAGGGCCTGAGAGGTTTAACAGGTTGTTGTCAGCTCAGGACTATTGCGTTGTCCGCAAAAGCAGTTGCAGCTGTAGTGTAAGGGCAAGTTTGAGGTTGAATCATTCCACATAAACAGTGGATCCTGGGGGCTGGTGTGCATCATAACCCCCAAGTTATTATGAATCTACAGTGTCAGTATCACCATGATGCACAGGCAAAGTCGTGTGAAACTTGAACATTTTCATCAAATGAAATAGCTACACTGTGGTAGCTAGGTACTAACTAGGTACTATAGTAGCTGTACATAATCCCAAGTTATTTCGGAATACTTGTGCAGAAGGCAATCATAAAAGACAGAGGTTAATATTCAGACCATTTCTTGTTTATCTTGTGCTAACCTGTTGGCGCTGTAGCTCCTGTGAGATCCTCCACATTATTTATTAGCTTTTAATTTCTCAGACAGGACACACACACACACACACACACACACACATAAAGTGTTTGGGCCATAAACCTCTTTCTGCCAGTGGCTGATGCACGGCACCCTGTTGACACGCACTAACAGTGATGTATACCAGTGGGTGCATCTCTTATTAAGCTTTCCACTGTTACTGTACTGTACTGTAGCGCCACACTTCAGTATCTACCCACACCCTTCTCCAGAGCTGTAGGACAATCCTGGGTTTTACTGTTTTCTCTTACTGACTAGTTTTTGCTTGTCATGTATGTATTGTTTGTGGTCTAACCATTTAAATGTCAAAAATACATTTTGACATCATTTTGACAAAATAGTTATGTAAAATTGTGTTCTTATGTACTCAGCACTTGTGTATTAAGTACGTTATTATTTAGGCCACTAGCCCAACTTTGTTCGATGATTTAATTATAAATTGACGTGGTAGTAGGTATGATGACAAAATACTGTAGCTATTCTGATATCATATTGGTTGCTTACAATATCACCTCTCCAACTAATGACAAATGTACTAAGTCACTTTGGATAAAAGTGTCTGCCAAATACCGTAAATGTAAACGTAAATGTAAATATATGTAAATATGTATTGTAAATGTAAAATTATTTCAAATAAAATAAAATAAAATCTGATTTGCTGCATCAAAGTTATAGATGATATTAAGTAAACACAAAACAAATCACACCAGTAACTGTACTTCAGGCAAATAGGACATATTGAAAATACATTACTAACATAGTTGCTTTTCTCATTTCCTCTAGCCATTCAGAGAGCAGAATTTTTCATGTCTGCTGGCTACACGTTCTATAGGACAGGGAGCAGTCAAGAGTCCTGACCTATGATGATAGGGACAGTCTTAATTGTCTTATTCGGTTTGTAATATCTGTGTTTTACAGTAATGACAGAGTGACTCACAGGCCTTGTTTACACAGCACACTGTTGAACAAGCGCTGGGTAACTGTCACAGAGCTTTCCCTCTTCTCTGACGCAATATACTGTAACTTCCTCTGATCTACCTGTCACTCACCATAACAGTGATTGCGTTTGCACGCACAGGTATGTCAATAATAGTTGATTATGGGTGTGCGTGTATCGGCACACGTTCTGAATGTTTATGCTCATATTGTCGGCATATTCTGAATTACTTTTCCAAGAGCTAATACTTCCATGAGCTGAGGAATGAAACTCATACTAATGTTATTTGAAGTCATTTCTAACGCACTGTGGGTATTTGTGTAACAATAGCCTGTCCTAACGCTCGGGGAAACTTTGCTTGTTTAACATTGTAAAATATTTAATCTGCCCACTCATTAATTTTTAATGCTTGAGGAACAGACTTTCTGTTACCCTAATATATTAATTGATGTCGACACAGATGGAATGCTTTTCTTCTGCATTCATTCATAAGTAATAAGGTGGATAAAGACTAGCTTTTATTTGTTTGCTTTTACGATCATGGGTCTGTATGATCTCTTTATAGTTTCTCCATAATGGTAATAATCATATTACTGTAGTGGTACTCCATTTAAGAACACGTAGCCTTCCTTTCTACCCCCCTGACATGACTTCATGTTTTGGCCTTTGTATAAGTGTATATATAGTGTGACCATTGTCTCTGGCCTACATGTGTCTGTAACTAAATTACACAAAGACAAAAATGATTTGCAGAGCCTGGGAAATTCTTTAAGAAGTGCTAAATGCTGAGTCGTGTTAAATTACAAAAAAGAGACTCTCCAAAGAATTAGCACTTAATTAGGATTTAATTAGCATAATTATGCATGCTAACAGAGTCTCGACAGAATAGCAGTTGTCAGGAGGGTTGAACCATCTGTAACAGTAGAGGATTAATACATCATCTTTTATATCCAACAACGCTTCACCTCCTATCTCACAGAGCTTTTCATTAATCAATTTCACTTTTATTAGAGTGGAAATTTGGCAATTTTCATGATGTGCCTCCGTACCTTTCCCCACGTAGCTATAACGTCACTTTAATTAGACCTCAAGTGTGTCCTCAAATGAAAGCACGCGCGCACATCTGGACAGACACGTGCGCAGGCGGGCACACGTGCGCGCTCGCACAATTAGAGCTGCCGACAGCGGCACAGCCCAGGGAGGAGGCACGAGGTGACGCGAGACGCGGGCAGATGCTGACAGAGAGGTCGGGGTAGCGGGGAGAGAGACAAGGAGGGGGGGGGGGGGGGACGGATTGATTGACGCTGAGGAGGGGGATAGGGGGAGAGAGGGGCAGGGTGAAGTAGCAACAGGGATATACGTTAATCGATGAGAAGTCCTGAACTTGGGAAACCTTCATGTTTGGTAATCAGCTAAGAGTACCTGCTTACACCGCGCACACACACCACACACACACACACACACAGAGGCTGTATAACTCAACATCTCATACCAGTGACTTTTAAGGGAATCTATCTTTCATTGTAAACACTTTCTGAACTCTAAGTTCCCTTTTGAAACCTAGAATGATTCACATAGCCTGTATCACAATAGTCTGCAATCTGAGAACGACAGTATTTTTTAATAACCACTTTGACACAAAATTCAACTCTAGACACAAAGATCACAACTGATGATCAAAATGCAAGTTTTTACATCTCTAACATGTTTTCCAATTGCTTAGATACAGTAAGATAAGTGTATTGGTACCCTAAAAACATGAAACATACAATAAAAACATGAAAGACACACTGACAGTATAATCTAAAATGAGCCTACTACACTATTGGTTCATGATTATGTCCATGTTGGATATTTTATTGCGCACATTGTGCACCCCATCCACATGGCCTTACGGCGACATATGGCACTGAACTGACTATTTGCAACCTTCACATTAGATGCTGACATGCTATAGGCCAAGCCGACACTTCCGTGGTTTTGACTATAACAAAGTATCGTTCTCCAGTAGTAGTTTTATTAGGTTATGGACTAAATGTGTAGTAGACTAATATTGTTTTAAGTCAGTCTAGCCTATAGATTATCCCAAAACACAGCTGTTTTAGGAGAACATATACAATGATATCACAGCAGACAAGTGGCAGGTCTGGATTCACATCCAAAGATGCTAATGGTAATGAAAACATCTATTGTAATGTGGCAGAAGCTAGCTGAATCCACCAGACAGAGTTTATGTAAATATAGAAGTACAGTAATCAATGCTTTGTTTTGATGACTTTGATGACTTTGCTTTTTACAGTAGGCTTATTGAGGAACACTATTCACTATGTTATACTGCAATAGTTTCTTTTATTTTTTTTGTATGTAGTTATTTTTCTTTGATTGAAAGAAACCTATTTTGTGATTTATTGTTTTTCATAAACAGATTTCAGATTTAATTCAATGATTCCATTGTTTAGTATAGATATTGCTCTACTAGACATTTTACAGTGATTTATTTATGTGTAATAAAACCTGTATTAAATATTTTGTAATACAATATTTAATGATTGTACAAACAACAATACAATGAACATATTGGTATTTTGTGTGCCTGTGATCTAAAATAATGTTCCTATGGTATTTCACAATACATGTATAATTTGAACCAATGATCCTACAAGTGCACAGTTTCTAGATATGATTACACAATGCAATATTTTCAACATATGACAGCCTGTCTTACCAGTGGTTACCATTTTATGTCTTGAGTTGTAAAAAATGACACCAAGGCTCTGATATTTGGGGCAAAGTGGTTAAAACATTGTAACATAAACATATTTTCAGGCATTGCAGACCTTTTATCAGTTAGATAAAAGAGAACATACCATTAGAGAACATACAGACATGCAACATAAAAATTTTGATTTATTTTTGTACTGTAACCAAAAAAGTTGAAAGCACAGCAAATAGGAGGAATGTAAATTAAAAGTGTAAACCTATTATGACGTATTTTATATTTATGATTTTTTTACTATATGTAACATAATCCGCCAATCAGTAATCTTGATTTGCTTTTTCTCCGAGCCACACCTATGTGCGCGTCTCTACAGCCTATAATCAATGTGTTGATGGATAACAAGCGGGGCACAGCTCACCTTCCTCTTTAGGAAAGGGCGACAGAATCACTCCCAGCGCAGCCATTGCCATCTTCTGGCCCACCGCACACACACACAAGCACACACACGCGCACACACACGCACACACATACACTCACCCACACGCTCACACACAGGCTCACACACACACATACACACACACATTCAGGTGTGGTTCGGGCACACTGACGCCATGACCGCGATCCATAAGCGCCCCAAGGCGACCTTGAGACACGCTGGCCTTGCCAAGACCTGTGTGTGTGTATGTGTTTGTGTGTGTTTTGTGCATGCAATTTATACTGTAGTCATTACAGTATTAGCCTTATATTCATATCTGCTAATATCAAGTTTTTGGGCTGATGGACAACATACTTTTCTAATATGACATTTAAAGTTGGACTCTTAAACAAGGTCTGCTCTATTCCGTTAACCCCTCCCCCCCTCCCACACACACACACACACACACACACACACACACACACACACACACACACACACGCACACACACACACCCACGCACACACACCACACCAGCGGTCTCTTCCTATTCCACTCTCCTCTCTCCCAGGTCCACGGGGACATTAGCATTATCGATGAGCTCACCCTGTCACCTCAGACGCAGGCTCTTAAAAGAGAATAATTTCATGCAAATGAGATATTGATGAGCTAATGATTAATTGGCCGCCTAACTGTGTTAATATGCAATAGCTGTCGTGCAATATGCATTTCTAATGACTCTGTCTCGCTATGTTCAAACAAATGGCCGACTTTGATCATCGGGATGCTCACAGGCTTTACAACATGTTAGCTCGGGGATAAGGCTTTTTCATTTGGGAGGGCTACCATGGGAATGCAACCTTTTCTAATGTGCGTCTCTTCTCTGAAGGAGTTAGGGGCAGTTTGAGTCATACTGTATGTCCACTACAAATATATTTTGCATTAAAAGGGGCTACAAACAACACAGAATGTCCTTTTCATTTACGTATTGTTCCTCATGCGTAATTTATCTGCCAATCAATTTAATTCTAGAGGCAGGAAGTAACCTTAACCTATGTTAACTGTCACTCAATAAAGACAGACATCCACCCCACCAGTCTAACCTCACACTATAGCTCAACAGCACACTGGAACTCTTTTTAACAAAAAAGCACATAGTTTGATAGCTGTAATAGCTCCCACTGAGCTGATTTAACACAGTTAGCATGATGTCAGTAGGCTATGCCTATAGCCTTTGTCATTTCTGTCTACTTAAATAATGTTGAGGTCAGCGCATGTTTGAGGCCTCTTCATCATTCACCTGGTGTGTGTGTGTGTGTGTGTACTGATATAAACACACCCAATCAGTCTCAATGCAGCTGTCCTTGCGGACTTGCCAAGATATGTCATTTAGTCTGTCTATCTGTCTGTCAGTATGCTTGGGCATGCACGCGCGTGCGTGCGTGTGTGTGTGTATGTGTGTGTGTGTGTGTGTGTGTGTGTATGTGGGCGCGAGTGCGAGTGTGAGCTAAGAGGCAAGTGGGGACATTAGCAACCCAGGTTGGTGATTTGGTGTGTGACTATGGTGATGTAGGACTGAGAGACAGCTGGATGGATAGGCAGCGTGGCGAAGCCAACGAGACAATCACACCTATGGCAGGACCTGTCAACAAAGATAGGCCTACTGACACCTGTTATGACAACGTGTGCATGCGTGTGTGTTTGCCTCCACGTGTGTGTGTGTGTGTCCATTGGCAGTTGATGGCTGCCACTCAGACGCCTAATCGGCCCACCTCTTGAGTGACAGGGGAATGTGTTATTGCCCCCACTCGCTCATTTAATCACCACGTGAGCGACGAAGCTCTCCACCTTGTTAGCTGTAGACATCTCCAGCTCACAGCAGGTCAAGTGCATCTACAAGCACTCAAATAAGGAGCATCCATCAGTGATCTGAGATACAGTTACTACCGTGTCAACACATCACGTCAGAGGGTCTCGTCAGCACTGAGCAGAAGCAATAATTGTGTGTGTGTGGTGTGTGTTTGTGCGTGTGTGTGTGTTTGTGCGTGTGTGTGTGTGTGTGTGTGTTTGTCTGCGTGTGTGTGTGTCTATGTGTCTGTGTTCCATGCCAGATATCAGTCCAATGCCAATTTCTTTTCAGTGTTCCTTCATATTTTGCCTGTAGCAAAAAATGAAGTTATATCAGCAAATTCTGACTCATGCTCGTTATTTGTCAACATTAGTTGTTACTTGAATCTATTACCAATGCTACATGTAGAGCTTTACATGTATAGCTTTACATCTAGAGCTTTACATGTAGAGCTTTACATCTAGAGCTTTACCATATGAAATGCCTCTTAATGACTCTTGAAAAGCTGCATATAATACGTGAACCTATGGTTCCAACTTACAGTAATACATAAATGCCCTGCCCTTAGACATATGTATGCTTGCCCCCAGGAAAATACTTGGCAAGGTCTGTCCTCTATATTTCTCCCTCTTTTCTCTCAACCTGTTTGGAGAATGAAAAGGAGATGTTGGATTTTGTTGGAGACAGAGCTAGATAGATAAGTAATTAGATGAGATGGGTAGATATATAAAATACATGCAGTCAAATATATCAACAGACAGACAGGTACAGAAGAAAATAATAAAATATATTTTATTTAGAGAAGTATCTCTTAATCAAGACTGCATTTTTGCAAGATCTCTACAGAATTTCTAATTGTATTGATCTCTGGGTTTTTTAAGATATAAACCTATAGTTTCAGATTAATTTGTACTTTTCAGGATACAATATTATATTTTTCATATTACAGTAATAATATAGATAAAACAAGGGCTGGAACTTATACATGATCAGTGTGACTGTTGCAAACATACAGTATGTGCCTGATACGCAGTCAAAAGTCTCCGGGCTCGTCTTCTGTGATTAGAGCAACGATCCATTAGATTAGCATGCAAATGTATGTATATCAGGCTCATTGATTTGGTTGAGCGGGCCCGTTTTAAACCTGGTGATGTTGATGAGTCGTGAAGGGTTGGCCTGACCTGTCCTGGGTGAACTCAATACAGTGTCACATTACAGCATGGCTCAATCACTTACAATACGGAGTGGACCAGGTAATAATGTCAACTGCTATTGGACCAGAGAGTGTCACATGATGACTGTGACCTCTAACAGAACAAACCAATAGTATGAAGTAGTGTTCTTATCGTTTAAGACCGCCACACGTTAGAACAACATAGTTCTCAGTGTTTGACATAAAACAAAACAAAATACAAATGTTTTGGTCATAACAGAGATTTCCTATGTTTACATAGCAAGCTTAAAAGAAAACATGCTTAGCAAGTGACATTACTTTACACATGGGAGACTGTGTTCAATCTGTGAAAGGTGCTGTTTATGCAGTTTAGTTTTAGTGTTTGGTTACTCCTTAAAATATCACTAAACCCTCAAGTACACACATAAAATACAAATATGTGTGCTATACTGTACATTGTATACCATGGATATTATAAAACATTTAAATATGACAATGTGCTGCACCTGCAAAATAAAGTTAATTAAATTAAATTAAACATTTCATATTTCATCACGTCTTTTACTATATTTGTGATGTGTGCAATAAAGAGTGGATATATATGTATATCTACATTTGCTCTGCGTTTAACTAACCACCGTGTGCTGTACCTCTATGACTTCAAGTGAATTTAGGAATCTAGCCTATAGTGACAAAGCAAAACATGTTGCAGGGGGTCATTTACTGTGATCCTCAAGGTATATAAGCTTCACCATATGTATGTGTGTGTGTGTGTGTGTGTGTGTGTGTGAAGGTATATCATTTGTCGCAACGGGAGCTGACAGCTCCCACAACCCTCAGCATGGCGTGTGTGTGTCTATGGACTCATTCAGGATGACAGTGTAGATTAGGGGTGTAATCCTCATAGAGCTACAGGGGATCTATCAATATCCCCACTCATGCGTAACACACACGCACGCACGCACGCACGCACGCACACACACACACACACACACACACACACACACACACACACGCACGCACACATCACGCTGATAATTAATTGAAAAAGCTAATGCAAGAGGCAAATCCATTCTTAATTGCTCGGTGCTGGATTAAGACAAGATCGTTTATGAAGAAAAATTAAATTAGGATCCGAGTGGTCTTGGTTGTAAGAAGGTTCCAGGCACAGGCGGAGGGTCATATGTGATTATCAGAACAAAGAAAGTACAACTGACAGCGCTTGTTTATTAGCAGGTCATGCTAGTTAAGTGAATGGGGTAATTAGTTAACAATATGTACTCAAAGAAAGTTAAATGTATTTGTCTTTTTACCTTTCTCCCCTCCAGAATAAAATATCTGATGTGGCAGAAAAATAAAAGCGAGGTTTTGAGTTTTCCCGGATGTATCGAGGAAAATCACTTAAAGGGAGGCTTTGATCTTAGTTCTAATTAGCTCCTATTCCCCTCTAGTATTCCTCTTTTCTGTATTTGCAATAAAACCAGGGAACAATACTCACAACGAAGTGGCTTCTGCCGATATCAGCATTTTACTTAACTTTCCCTTCTTAGTTATTTTTGCCCCCTTTATTTCTTAAAGTGTAATGCTCTCTCCTTTATAAGGCCCTGATGTAAGAAAATGTAAAGCATGCTTCTATAAAGCCACTTTCCTTCAACGCTCCTTATGATTTTATTCATTCTCCTGGCTTTTAGAACATAACGGGCTTGTGATAAATTAATTACGCGGATGCGTTTGAATCGATATTAATTTCAGCCCTTTTATGATGGTAAATCAATGTCCGTGACGGGGCTCCTTTGCATGTGGAGCAGCTTGTCTCCTCCACTGAAAGGAGGCGTGGTGGGAGGTGAGGGAGCATTCCAGGAGGAGTCAGCGGGGAGGCCCTTACTCACTCATTATCTCCCCTCAATTAGACCCGCTCTCTTAGCCAGCCTGTGCTTTCGAAAATGTGTGTGTTTGTGTGTGTGTGTGTGTGTGTGTGTGGGAGAGAGTATCAGTGCCTGTGTTTACTGCTGTGTGTTTGTCAGTGTGTGTGTGTGTGTGTGTGAGACACATCATGTCCCTGAGGTGGTCCTAAACTTCCTTAAGGCACACCACAAGACACAGGAGAGGCAGTAGAATAGACACTAACAGGACAGCACTAGTCATTAACAGGACACCATCGAAGGACACCATCGACGCGCAGAGCTGTGGCTCCCAAAGCTCCCATTTTGATTAACTTAGATTTAATCTAGTTTTATTGTATATACAGTACGTTATTGATGTATGGGCACGTTATTGATCTGTTGATCTGGTGACGACCATGTAAATATATACAAAACAAATGATTGTGTCTCATTTGTGCTCCCTTTTACTCTTTCTCCCCGCTGCTGTGTATGTCTAGTTGCATCATGTTACATATTATTGGCAAGACACAGCTGCCAGTGAGACTCAGAATAGTCAGTAATACTTCTTTATTAGTACTCCGCGTCTGATGGGGGCGCTAGTGAGCCATGTAATCAATCATCTGACATTGTTTACCAATTAGGCGAGGGTGTATCGGGATGGAAAAAGACATTTTAGTAGAGCTTCTGCACTAACATTCTGTCGTAGGCAAGTACAGAAGCCCTGTGTGCATTGTTAACTCAAGAACAAGTGAGGCCATTTATGCCAGCAGCACTTCTGAACCTGTTTATCGTGGTGAAATACCTTAATTAAGATAGGAAACGAAGAACATCTGATGCATATTAGATTGTATACTATTTCAAACTAAACTTTTTAACCTTATTTACAACTTCACCGTGGTAGGCGTCATTCACAGTGTGTGCAACATGGCCCCACATGTTGCGCGCGTGTGTGTGCAGGTGCGTGAATGCGCGCGGCGCGCACGTGTGTGTGTGTGTGTGTAAGTGTATGTGTGTGTGTGTGTTTGTGTTGTCGGGGCTGTAATGGATCCCAGCAGCTCAACGGTTCAATTGTTAGTGAGTGTGTGTCATTTTGGAGGGACTCTAATCCAACATTTATGAGGTGTGTGTCTGCTGTGTGTGTGTGTGTATATGTGTGTGTGTGCGTGTGTGTGTCTAGCCTCATCTAATCCCTAAGCACAGGTTAACCCACATGGCTGTTGCTGCTCTGACAGCACATTACCAGGCAGACATGCTGTACACATAACCAGGCACACACGCATGCACGCACACACACACACACAAGACAAAACGTACACCCACGAAATACCAAGGACAGTGAGCTGAGGTCTCTAATGAACTACAAGACTTGTGTCTGACAGCTTGTGTGCGTGTGTGTGTGTGGGTGTGTGTGTATTTGCGTGGATGGCTGCATGTTTACGCGTGTCTGTGTAGTGAGAAGAAGGATGGTGGACAGAAGCCACAAGGGGACAATGGCAGAGAGACCAGGCAGGCGAGAGAGGGAGCAATGAGGAGCAGCTATAGTATAGTCTGCTGCGTCTGATATGCCAGGAGGAGGTGGGGAGGTTGTGTCTCTCTATCAGTTGCCCAGTCCCCAAGGCACCTCTTCCT
>JAODOY010000021.1:3036402-3052072 GCA_025399855.1 Forbesichthys papilliferus
CCCCCCAGAAGAGGCTGTTGTTTAGGGGTCTCCAGCGCTACCGAGGGGCCTTGATGAATTTCCCCCCGTCAACAAATTAAGAGTCGCTATTGTTACTGTGACAACAAGGCACGCCGGTCGCCGTGGGGAGCACCATGGAGACCACTGACAAAAACTCACAGAATTCCTCCTAATCATCCGCAGCTGTCAGGAAGCACCTGGCCTGACACTTCTGCTTAAAACCTGTCTCCCAGGCATAAGATAATTACAAGTGCCAGCACAGAGAGAGAGAGAGAGAGAGAGAGAGAGAGAGAGAGAGAGAGAGAGAGAGAGAGAGAGGAGGGGGGGTGCAGATGGAAGTGGAGCCACAGCGAGGAGAGGAAAAGAGAAGTCTCTCTTATAAGTGGCTGTGTGAGGAGTGGAGGAGCTCTTTTGGACAAGTTGCCATTGAAGTGGAGAAAGTGTTCAAAGGCATGTGTGTGTGTGTGTGTGTGTGTGTGAGGGGGGGGGGGGGGGGAGTTGTCTCGGGGTGTCTCCCTCTTCCCTACAGTGAGGGCCTGGGAGGGGGGTCCCCAGATAGCGCTGTGGGGGACAGCTGAGGGACGGAGCTGTCACCAGGGGCCCACACGCCTTCACAGGCTCACAGGGGGAAAGACAGCTACTGTTTGACTGGTCCAGTGCTCTGTGGATTGCACCACATTTTGGGGTAATAGCTTGTAGGTAAGAAACAGTTTTTTTTTTCTCCGTTTTATTTTAGAAAAGTTACACTAGACAAGTTAGTGCAGTTCGAGTTCCACAGTACTGTGGGTTTAGTTTCAATGGCTAATAGGTAACTGGTGTGGGAAAAGTGTCTGCAGGCACAATACAAAACATCACGGCTCACATTTTAGACGGCATCTGTGTGTCTAATAAAAAGAACATCACAGGGCTCGATGCCAGCGCAGCCAGGCTGATTAAGTGGAGGAGAAAAACGGAGTTACTGAGCTGATAAATACACACATACGTTACACTACAATGTCTCACTTCTCTAGCAGGAGGGACCTTTCTTCACAACAACTCTGCGTGTCAGTCTAACCACAGGGAGGGCTACATTATCCCAACACGCTAATTCTTATCTTCTCCTTCTTTTCTCTCTCTTCCCAGCACCCTGCCACTCATAATTTGTGAGGTTATTGTTGCCAATTTAGAGGCAATCCCTCCCATTAATGATGCCAAATGCTATAAATGGTCAATAAGAAAAAGGCAAGAATGGGAAAGGATCGTTAAGATAGAGAGAAAAGTGAACGAGAGGTAAAGACAACGCTGGCTGTTTTACAAGCTCGTGCCGGGATATAAATGGGTGATATACTGAGTGATTGTTAAACAGTCTTTGTTTTATTAACTGGTTAAAATGTACATATGTGGGTTTATTTGCCTGTCACCAGTATGCATATATTTTGAGAGATTATGAAATATATCTACATCTGTTTTCTGTGTGAGGTTTAATCAGACAAATTAAAATAATCTTTGTTTCACACTGCAAATTGCAAATCAATTAAATCATTTAGTTTTATGTTTGCATCTCAGTTTGTAGCGACTGTTTAGCAACTTTAATAAAATGCATAGAAAAGTAAGCACAGTGATGATACAGCAAAATGGGGCTTAGAAATTGCTATTGTCTTTGAATGTTTTCTTGTGTGAGAGAGACTTCCTTCAATAAATGCAAAATCACATTTGGACCATGAATATTTGAAGTAGACAAATAATGCATTCACTTGCATCAAGCTGTGTTGATGTTGTGAATGAGAGAAACAATGTCAATATTTCATCTCTGAGAAGTTTTGCAAAGCACAATCTCTTGGCATTACCTGGCGTTTAAGCTGAATCTGCGTGTTTAAAATCTGGACATTTTGCATATGCCTATGTGAAATAAGCACTTTTTTCAGTGAGTTATGTTGGTCTATAGATTGTTGCACATGTACCTGTACAACAGACAAGATGAAGACTGTTACTGACGTAAAATTACTTTAGACATTCATATTATACTGCCTTCACAGTTTTTATTTATTTAAATAAGATAAGATCTAAATAAATTAAATCAAACTTTATGTACCACTGTGGTAAATAAAAAAACTGAAATACTGAAAATGTATTATATTTTATCATAGATACTGCTTAGGTAAAAATAATCTTTGAAAAGTTTTCTTCAAGTAATACCTTATAACATCATCTCTAATATATTTTTGTTAAACACAGTGATACTACAGCTAATACAGTATTGTATATACAGTACATCGTAATAGCTCTAATGTAATTAACACAATGTTCCAAAAAAAACGGATTTAGATATTTAAATGTATCACTTTCAGACATTACCATATATAAAAACAGAAAAAATGTAAATGGCATTTTGTAGAGAGGAGGACATTAATAATGAAAGTTATATCGATTAAAAGAAGACAGAATTTCAAAACAAGAAATAGAGAAAGAGAGAGCGAGCGGCTGAGAGAGAAGGAGGCATGGTTAAGGAATTGAACAGAACAGCTCTCCTATCTTAAATGAGGAATCCCATATGGCGGCCTGGATTACCCGAATTGAATCCCTCATCAAACAGACAATAACATCACGTCCTAATCCCCCCCCCTCCCCAATCTCAGATTAGCAGCACTCCTTCTCTCCTCTCAGCAGCGCTGTAGGGGCCCAGGCAGCCTGTAGACGTCTCCTCCACAATGACCTCTGAATGGAGCAGGCTAACTTGAGCGAGGCTGCATGGGCTCCATCACAACAGGGCCGGGCCATTGTTAGGATCATGAAACATTGGTGGCTTAGTTCTGACCATGATCTTTAGATTTTCTCCCGATATTTGCACCAAGTAAATTCAACGTACACCGGTGAATATGTTCCCGTGTCCCTCCTGGTTTCCCGAGATAACTAGTTACCAAGAGAACTGGTTACAAATATAATTGGTTTCCAGTCGTGTGCATCATGTGGTGTGTGCACTCGACTTGACCGCAGCACATCTCTGGCAGGAAAAGTTATGAACATATTCCACAATGACACCTCATTACTACATTCAAAAATAGGTCTAAATGAATGATCAATATGTCTACAACATTGTAGAGTGATTAAGAATACACCTACGTTTTGAAAAGCTTAAGTTTGCCTAAAGCGGTAATCTATCAAGATATCAAAATAATGTGTCACTTATCAACTAAGCCATAAAAGATCTTCAAACTAAAGTAATTGGGCCTTTCTAATATTAATTAAGATATGTTATCATCTGACATAAAACCCTTATCAAATTATGATAATATGATGATATGATTAAGGGCTTTAATGCATGATCACTAAGACGAATAGATCCCAGGGTATGTTTTGATTATTCATATCTTTATGGAGCTAATCATAAAGCATTTGGGCCTAACGATGCCACTATGGCACAGGCTGCTAGTCAGCAAGATCCCACTGGATGACCAGGCATGAAGAGCTTCACAAGCCCACCGTGTGAGTGCAGAATAGATCATTTGATCATTTTTACTAGAAAAAAAATATAGATATACAGATACATAGGTAAAATGTAGTTATAGCTAAATGTTGGTTTGCATTCAACACAGTGTTCAGGCTAACACTGAATTACAACAGTTAATATTGTAATTCTTGTGCATTTGACTTTGAAGACCTTAATGACTGTGATACAAACGCTGTAATTAGCAGTGGAGCTGGGGGATGTTATTTCCTCTAAGAGTGAGAGAGACCCTCGAGGAAACAGACATGTACATCAGGCAAATAAAGGATTACTGTTTATATGTTCACTTCATTGCTTAACCCGTCTATCACCTGGGAGACATGCAGCCCAACATTCAGACAGAGCCACGCAGAGAGGGACCAAACATGCTGATGCCATCTGTTCTCCACAAGCTCTATGAGTTTTTTCTTGGGTAATACATAAATAGGCAAATTCACATTGGGAATATGTATTAAATGTATTGATAAGCATTTTTTATTTGTTTGCCAGTTAGTTTTTTTGTTTATGTTCAGTTTGAAATCCAGGAAGTTTCATTAGTTTTACATTTCTGCTCCAAACCCTTTATTTAAGAATTATTTAAATTATTTAAATATTGAACATTTTTAAATGATATTATATTGATATGTGTTGGGGTTTTTCGTACTGTAACAGTCAGACAAAGTATTTTAGAAAGCCATAAAGTAGCTTTCTTACCTACTTTACCAAAGTAACATGTACAGTAGTTCTTGTGGTTTTGTTCTGCTGATGAAGTGATGGAGTTTTTGATTTAAACCTCGGTTGACTCTCTAGCAATGTCAGTTGTTTGTATGAATGCTGAGTTAAAGTTTCCCTCTTAATTAAGATAATTGAGAGTGAAGAGTATAGTCCATTTAGCCTTGGGGCAGAACAGGCATGTTTTTCTGCAGCGCTAGGATACTGATAGGAACCAGTAGAGGTAGACAGACCTGAGACCCTTCAGGCTTCCGGAGACTGTGTGTGTGTGTGTGTGTGTGTGTGTGTGATGTTGGCTGTCCTATGTGGAGACCTTGCATGTTTAGGTAAAACACACTTGCAACATCTCTGTTGACAAACTGAATATACCTGCGGGTGTGTTCAAAGGGGAAGACAACATGACAGCATGTCTGACATCTTGTCTACAACACACGGAAGAGAAAGGCTGCCAAGTGAACAAACGTAACGACACTTTGCCTTGTGAGGTAAAGTGTGAGCACACATGGCTTTTCCCTGCGTTTCCTGGGCTTCCAGGTGTGATGCAAGATCTATTTCAATACATGCTGTATTTAAAGCACAATATAAAGAAAGCATGCCTCCTTTGTTATACGAATCCCAACCCCTTCACACCACAACAGAACTCCAGAAACAGACCCTATACATTATTGGCTCAGCCCAGGGACACACATATTTCCTGTGCGCCACCACAATCCTCCCTCCTCCCTTCATCCTAAGTGTTGGTATGTATAGTGGATGTCCTACTTTCATCTAATCTGTGCTACTGTATACTGGGCTTTGCTCTGCATACTCTGCTTTTTCGTTATTAGTCATATGTATTACCTTAGTAGTATTTATAGATTACTAGATACACATATGCACAGATGCATAATATATGCCGTACGCATCTATAAACTGCAGAAAATGTGTGCACATAGGAACATATGTGTGTGTGTGTGAGTGTGTGTGTGTGTGTGTGTGTGTGCGTGTGACTGTGTGTGTGTGTTTGTGTGTGTGTGCGTGCATTTGTGCGTGTGTGTGCGTGCGTGTGTGTGTGTGCGTGTGATAAATGTTCTTTGGAGCTGGCCCAACACAGCAGTCAGATGGAGCTCAGGCTGGGCAATGTTGTAGCTCTGCCAAATACAGTAAAGCAGCCCCTACTGATATCAGTTATTAATATTTAACTGTCCACTATTAAAGTTTAAGACAGCTGAGATGGGCTAGGGGTGCTACTTCATGATCACTGGGCGAACAGCACTGTAAACACCCTCGGTAAAGCCTGCTGTGTGACCGTGTTACGGTGTGCATTTAAAGAGGTATATGTTGGAACGGATTGGAATCGTATGGGGTCAAGTACAGTTCAGACAATGTTACGTTTGAATTGGCATCAACATTTTTACAATAATCAGGCAGTTGCCCACTGTAGCTAGTGTCAAAACATGTGCATGGTTATATAGGGTTCATGCTGATGCACTCTGGGCGTTTCTTCTAAAAGCATGTCTGTTCCATGTAGACAGGCAGAATTACATGGCTTTTGATTGTCACATTTACTGGCCTCAGTCACCAGGGTGCAGTGAAAAGCCTTGAGTCATTTCTTTTGTCATAAAACTCCTATGCATTTGTTTTTATATGTCGCTGTAAACCTGCACTAGAAACAAATAAAAGCGCCATATGGCTCATTGCGTTTTACATTCAATAAACACGCATAAATGCATGGTTTAATATGAAAACATACATGAATATATAGAGGCGGTTTCGCCTCGCAACGCCTGCCCCCCATTTGTACCGTAATCTTTTATTTTGGTAGTGCTCAGCGGAAATCTACAAATCGTACAAAGCAGCTTGCCAAACCTTGCGACGTTTTTGTGTTTTTTTTGTGATACTGTACTTTAAAATACAATAATGGTTTCTCTTATTCCTCTCCTGAATTCAATTATTGTTTGAATCAAGTTATGCTATTGTAAGATAGCGAAAAAAGCAGGAGTGAAAATCTGTTAGCTCCACCATCATAAACTTGGTGTTCACGCTCCTCCTCTCGCAGAACCTGAAGCGTGACCTGTCCCTGATGTTTTGAGGCAAACAAGTCAAACCAAGGTTAAAACAGGGAGAGATGGAGTGTAGGATTCAGCGATGTTCTTCCTCTCATATGAAGTAGTTCTATAAAAGAATAGGCTGGCTGGCTAAAAGTGAGCATGAAAAATACCCCACCTCCACGCTGACCCATATCATCCATTATGTGTGGTGATTATGAGAACAGAACTGCCTTATGGGTAGCCGTGGAGCTGGGGAACAATAGCTCACTGTCGGGCCACGTTTTAACCAAAGGATGACCAGCTTTATTATGGTCTGATTATGGGAGCATCGCTGGCCACGGTTATTCTGGTTACTCCAATGAACTCCTCTGTCAGTCGATGACCTGCTTCAGTTTACCACGCCCCGCCAATCTCGGAAAGGTCAAGACCACAAAGTGACAAGGCTTGTGCAAGATGTGGCTTACAGTTCGTGTTGGATCATTTGTCTGTCTGGGCTCTCATATTAATAAAAAGACTTGACAAAGAAGATGTGCCTTTTCCTAAACTGTCACAGTAACTCTAATGCATAATGCATTCATGCAAATGACAATGTTCTGCTCTTAGAAATGCCAGGAGAACCCAAATCTTTGTCAAAATTAGTCTTTTAATGAAATTTCCATGAATGTAAATCCATGCGAGGTCTGAAGGTAATTCTGTCCAGGATTTAAACTAAATAAGTGTGCCAGGTTTATCTTAATAGCTGATCTTGGCCTATTGGGGCTGGTATTAAGCCTGACGGTTGCAGTGCACCGCTCAACGCAATCACGGCTTTGCCCTCTCTAGCGTAGCTCACTCCAGTGACCAGTGCAGAATTAACATGTGCGTGTGCGTGTGTGTGTCTGTGTGTGTGTGTGTGTGTGTGTGTGTGTGCTCGTGCAAGCACATGCAGACACGCACACACACGCACACACACGCACACGCACAGACAAACGTGTACGCATGCTCCACTGCTTGCCAAAATTGCATCTCTCTATTGACATTATACAGGTAATTATATTACTGGAGAGGCTTTGTTTGTGGAATGCAACCTTTATTTGACCAGGTAAACGTCATCTTGAGAATAAAATATTGGAGTTATTTCATATTCATGTACCTTCTTGTGACTTTACCCCTGTTCTTTGTCACTGTTCCTGCCCCTTGTGTAACTTATTGGGTTCTTAGTTGATCAGGTTATGTTTACAGTCATGTTTTTTCATTGATCAGGTTATGTGTTTGTCTACATGTAATGGTCTGTCTTCTATGTTTAGTCTCCCTGTGTAATCCTCGTGTCTCCTCGGTTCCTTGTTTGTTGTTGGTGTGTGCCCTCTCCCTGGGTTATAATATTAAAGATCCATCTTTTCTACGTTTTCTTTGTGTTGTGCATTTGGATACAATACGCACAAACAGAATTGCAAAAGAGCTGCCAAGAGGGCAGCTTAACCATAAATATACAACATACACACAACGTCATCCATTCAATCACAGTACCACATCAAATTAGAGAACATAAACATTTGATTTGATGATTAAACTCCTAAATTAATTAGGCAATTACAATGTCGTATTTCAAGTAATACATAAGTTAGGCAAATTTGTTGTTTATTTCTGCAGATGTATATGTAAATCTGAATGTGTTTACTCTCATACAGTGGGTCCCATTTCAACATTGACCTGCTATAAATATGGTGTAAAACTCAATTTGATTGGAATACATCACTTTCTGTGATTCAAATTAAAAATATTAATATAAAATAAAATAATTATAAACATATCTATAAATATATCTTATATTATGTTAATTGGTATACTTGTATCTTCTTTACAGTACTTCATGGCTTAATATAATTATATATATGTATATTGTAATAATATATTTAGGTCACAATTTATGCAGTCTGATAATGAGATCTGTATAAAGCGTGTGCGTGTGAGTGTGCATGTGTATGGGTGTGTATGTGTGTGCTAGATGCTCTATTACCTAATGTATCACCTGACAGTGGGGGCCCTTGCAGGCGAACAGCACTTCATTATCAAGTCATTCGGATTATAACAGATTAGCCTATTATATAGATACGTATAAGGGCCTAATGCCTTGCTAATTAACACACCATTATGTTAGATTCACATCTAGCCAAATGTAATGAATGTGGTGTTTGCATGTGTGTGTGTGTGTGTGTGTGTGTGGGTGTGTGTGTGTGTGTGTGTGTGTGTGCACGTATGCAGTACAGTATACAGTATATGTACATACATAGGGTGTGTATTGAGTGCCGCATGAATCTTATTTTATTTGCACTAATGTCATCATAAGTAACGCATACACACAATCTTTTCCCGGGATGCTTTGAGCACAGTGCTCTCTTTCACATTGTACCCTGGTAAGAGCAATACTCCTCAACCCCCCAGGTCGAATAGAGAGGATACGTGTGCTGCGGTGAAGTGGTCCCATTGTTAACCTCACAGTGCCATTGTATGATTGGCACATATCTGCCACTGTCAAAGAGACACCGCCGGTCCCGTTGCTCTCTATCCCAACAGAAAGTGACTGAGGCTAACTGCCAGTGATAACTAGTAATTACATCCATTTAAAATGTGCATTATTTTACCCTCGCGTTGAATAAACTAGTGAGGCAGAAAATTGTCCAGTTTTATCCTTTCCCTTAGAAGAACACATTTTAGGGGAAAGCACTTATTTTTCACAGGTTTTATTCTTGACTGAGACTAAACATTCTTAAAGGGTTTTCATGTTAATTGTGACTGGGACAGATTGATGGCGTAAGACCGACAGACAGACAGACAGACAGACAGACAGGCAGACAGACAGACACTCTCACTGCAGTCACCGTGAAGAGCCTGGAGCCTGCAGTGCACGTGAGTGAACCTTCCCCTCCACCACTGAATCTGGGTAAAAGAGTCAAGTGAGACCAGGGCCTTATAACCCAAATATTCATATACACACACACGCTATATATGCACAAAGAGGGCATGGTTTCCTGGGCGGCAGTACATTCCAGTGAACACGTCCAGTCTATTCAGAAGAAAAACTCTCTTAATACCAGTCTGGTTTGGCGGGCGCGCTTATGTGGACTCATTGTGCGTGTGTGGCACAGAGAGTGATAGGAGTCTTTATAAAAGAGCGGAGCTCTCCACAGATTAGACCCCATTAGCATTTAAGGTACTGTCATAAATTCCTTCTCAAAGTGGAGGGGAGAGGCAGGACAAATGAAGTAGGATTAATAGGGGCGCGTGCCCCACCGATAGCGGGTGTTGGGGGTGGGTAGGTCACCTTGGGATAGAGGCCCTGGATGGGACGAGTGCACAGCGATTGGGTGAGAGGGGTGGAGGGACAGAAATACGAACTTAGACACATGACACTGAGCCATGGAAATGTCCCATAGAGTCAAATGTTGATAAAGAGCAGAATGGAAATGGGAGGGGAAAGGTGACATGGGAGAGCAGCCAGACATGAGCTGAAGCTGCATGAGGGCAGAAACCTGATTGGTTAAATATGTGACCTTCCTTGTTTCTGACCTCCATACACACAATGAGGTCAATGTGGAATAAAGATATTTTGTGTGTGTGTGTGTGCGTGTGCGTGTGCGTGTGCGTGCGTGTGTGTGTGTGCGCGTGCGTGCATGCGCGCGTGCATACGTGCCACCAAGATCTTAATATTTAAATTCAACTCATGTTCTATTTCTAATGCAAGAGGATGATGCAATTTCAATGAGTGTATTCACTCACTTACTTTTACGTTAGTTGTTTGACTTACTGGGGGAAGTGAAATATGTTAAGGCAGGAACTCACTCAATTATATAGGGTATACCCTATGTATTTTAATGATGATTACTCAATAAAGTCTGAATTCACCCCACCAACACAAATAAAGATAAACAAAAAATGGTGGTGGAAATCATATCTGTACACAGTTATACTGTACAGTATATGCTTTTTCTTTTTCCAGGTGTTTCACAGGTGTAAGACCTCTTTTTGCTGCAACTAAAGTCTTCTATGACAGGCTGAATGCTGAATCACTGACTTGCATAGTGTGGGGTGTCTCTAACCAGGTTTCCCACCTACTCTACTGCGTGGAGTTCTGCTTGACTTTCCGCCAACTCAGCAGGTGGGGGGAGGGTCTGTCTTTATGCTGCTTGTCTTCCAACTCTCACAGTATACCAGCATGGGCAAGGTGACTCACAGGTAATCTATAGGAATAAGGAGCCAGGCGGGCGCCCTAGATCTCTGATACCATCCAGGCCCCAACCCCACGGCCCCAGATTGACACTCGCTGGCTCCTCCCGGAGAAGGGCCGCGTTGCAAATGACTGCAGACAGTCGCCTGGCGACATCTGCCTGAATGCCCACCGTCACCTCTTAAGCAGCGGGCCGACGTAGGATGGAATGCATCAGCGTCTGCCCCGCGCTCACTCGCAGAAAATGCGAAAGGACGTGTGACAGAGAGAGAGAGAGAGAGAGGGAGGAAGAAGAGGGCTGTAGAGAGCAGGAGAAAGAGTAAAGGGATCTATCCATCAGTGCTTAAGGAGTTTTCTAACAGTACATTGACCTTGAGTGCTCGCCATTGATTTCCAGTAACACCTCCCAAACAGCGTTTCGAACCCCACCGAGCACCGCGGGGCACTGATTGGGAACAGATTTCCCAAATTCCGATTGCGTGCCACCTGCCCAGGATGATGGATAGTGCACCCCCATCCCATCAATCCTCACCTGCTGCCGAGGAGGTGACACCTGGGCCAGATTTATCATCATATACGACATCAAGCCAACCGGCCAATCGGAGACGCGTATACTAAAGAGAGGCCCCTCCCCCCCGGTGGGTTCCATTATGGCGAGAAACAGATTTATTCTTCTGCCGTAGAAGAGGAAACCAAAGAGGAGGGAAGGCAGGAATAATTTAGCAGGACACAAGGGAGAGATTACCGCGTGTAAAGGGTTAAAGGGATGTTGTAAAGTATTAGAGAAGATTATCCGAATGTGCTCTAAACTAGAGATGGAACAGAAGTTAGCAATAGTTATTAACCTATCCGTAAGAACTACATTTTGCAAATGTCGTGTGGTGCATTCATTTGGAGCTGTATGTTTGACAATACTATTTTTTGTATCTGAACACGCCACAACACCCCATAGATCCACATCTATGCCACGCTGGGTTGTTCACATGTAAATAATTCACTGTATATCACGTGATGAAGTGATCTAATTTCTACTATCCACCCCCCAAAAAAAAAATAAAAATATGACCACGGAAGCAGAAGAAGTAATCACAGGAGCCTGAATGCGCAAATCTAATTAATATTCTCTTCCTGCCAGTGATTTTATGACGGGTTAAGAACCGTCTGCTTCCTTTATTGCTATTAGAAGTCAAGTGTGAGCAATCTTTTATTTAGCTATTTTTCCCTCTCCGCTAACAGTTGGCTGGCCTAAAAATTTACAACCTTTATGGGGTTTGGAGTTCAGTGGACAAAGAAGCTCTGGATCACTGGAACAAACCTCCAAAGAGCGATTCAGAGTGCGACCAGACACATGACAAAAGCAGTGATATAGGCGCAGAACGTGCCAGGAGTTTCCATCACCAGAATTATTTAAAACCCGCCTGCCTTCCCCCAAAACCCTTTTCTTACACTCTTTGCTTCTGCTGTGTAGCTCCCATCCGTCCATTGCAATCTCTACCCTCCTTTCACTTGGCATAGCCACACCGACGCTTGCCAGGCGCATTGCTTTAGCCCTGTGTAATCCTGCCAACCCTATTTCATTAGCCATGCGGACTAAAGAGCTTAAAGACACCCTACCCCACACACATACACACACACATACACACACACACACACACACAACATCTCCACAACACAAATTACTGAAAATATACAGTACACGGACACTCAGCCAACATTATCCTCTCTCTCTCTCTCTCTCTCTCTCTCTCTCTCTCTTCCTCTCTCCCTCTCTATCTCTCCCTCTCTCTCTCCTCACGCCACCCCTCTCTCCCTGCCTCGCCATCCTGCGACATGGAGCCCAGAATGGATTAGAGATGGCATCAACGGGATGAGACGTATTACCAATCGATTTAGAGGGAGCGAAGGCGCGCGCCATTGTTCTTCTGAGAGGAAAACTTTGGATCTGGCCAATATGCGGCTCCTAATGCGATGCCTCTCCCCCCTCTCCCCCTCTCCCCCTCTCCCCCTGCCTCATACTTCACTTCATCCAAAGTGACTGCTCGCGTTTAATCAGTGAAGTCAATGAGAGGCATATTGTGGCTTGGCTGCATTGTCTGGGAGGCTATAAGAGGATATAAAGCAGCTTAGTTCTGATCTTTGGAGAAAGCAGGATGAACAAGCAGATTGGGGGGACTCCTGATCAGCGTTAATGGTTATGCGTTCTCTTTAAGCTTCCATGGCAACCTTCTCCCTAACAACGCAAAACATCATCCTACTGATTGGACAGTGTGCCTACAGAAAATACAACTTGTACAGCATGTAAAATAGCATATACATGTACATAGCAAATAAAATAGCATGTTTTCCCACTAGTATGTTAGATGAACCGTAATACCACGTCACGTTGTTATTTTGGCTTTTGAGGAGACGTGCTGGAACAAATCATGGCGGCCCTGCCAACAGCAATTAACAGAGGAGTGGAGTCCACGTAAGCATGCGGTGGCATTTGACATTGTGCTGGTGGAAGAGTGGCATGCCAGGGGAGGGGGACCATGGCCTGGACTCATCGTGTTGACAGCGAGGGGCCATGCAGGGGATGTACAAGATAAGAGATTGGCCAGGTTGTCAGCCAAGGGTACAGTCTCGCTCTGTCTGTGTTTGTGTGTGTGTGTGTCAGGCAGGAGATTTGGGGGAAGGGGGGTTCCAGGGGCTCGGGCCGCTGCCATATTTCTTCATGAGAGAGACAGTGACAAAGGAGCGACAATACGAATGGCCTGTCAAAGGAAATGAGGACGGATAGTTCCTGTGTTGCAATGGCAGAAGAACCCTTCAAGCATCAATGGGAGGCTCTTTTAGAGGAGGACGTGTCCAGGACCTACAGTAGTCATGAGCTAGCAGAAATGCTAATCAATGAATGGCCCTGGCTACCATACCAATTACAATCAAGGCATTTAGCAAATGCTTTTATCCAAAGCGACTTACAGTGAGTTAAATTACATTGAGGAGCAGGAAGGGTTAAGCATTATTACTAAGGATGCTTAAGTCGCGCTGGCTGGGGATTGAACCGACAACCTATCGGGTGGAATTAAACCATCTAACCACTAGAATGCTTCTAGCAGTAGTCAGGACAGCAGCTTTGCAGTAATATCTGTAACTATAACATCTGTCTCTTTACTTGAAGTATCAACTCTTGTTTGAGCTCTTTGCTTGTGTATAAGCTGTTAGGAATAATTTTGAGGATTGTGTGGTATGCTGATATGCAATGTGTGTTAACCCTGAAGACATGCTGTTGTTGTTACTGGTGGGTGTACCTATTTTGCTATCGACAAATGTACTTACAGTATTGTAAGTCACACTGAATAAAAGCTAAATGTTGTAAATGTAAATAACCACCCCTCCCTTCAGGTGGAGTCAGCGAATCTAACACTTTCCATCAAATTCAGCGAATATCTCCTCACAGTCTGTTAGTCCGCTGGTCTAAAAAAGGAACACAGCCCTGGCTTTGTAAATAAGAACACAAACAACATTGTACAGGCTGCACCACACAACACTATCCTAGCCTTTGCCATGTGTGTCCAACTTGGTGGGGCGGAGCTTCAAAGGGAGCACCCTATGGCATTTGTTCAAATATCAACAGGTTTTCTCCAGCATAGATGACTCAACTCAACATGAAATACGCTTCACTGTTTCCTTCAGCATGCGCTGTTTCATTTTAGCCTGGCAGACTACAACAGTTGACTTTAATCTGAACCCCTCTTGCCGTTCCACAACTCAACTTTGCTGTAGCTTTTATTGCCATCCTATTTCCCTCCTTTTTAGTTCCACCCCCTCCCCTCCACTCTCCCAGCTCTCCTGCTCATCTCTCTCGGCCCATCATTAGTGGCTGTCCCATTTTGAGGGGAGAGTAATCTGAACTACGGGTCTCTGGGGCCCACTCCTTTACTTGCTGCTGTAGGAATAAGCGGCCTATTGATTAGTTATCAGCCCGTAATTGGGCTGCGATCTCTCTTGCCCTCAGATATCCACCAGATATATGACACTCATGACAGCCTGTGAGGGGAACAGGGGGTGGAATGTGTGTGTGTGTGTGTGTGTGTGGGGGGGGGGGGGGTCTGCTATCTGCTGCCAGCACTTTGTCTTTCTTGCAAGTCATCTGCTGCACTGCTCTTCATACCAAGGAAATATTATTTCAACCATTCCATCTCAGTTGACATGACCTATCAGGAATGTGGGCAATGCATGACCACACTTTTATCCCTGCACTCCTTCCTTCGAGAAATAAACTCTGAAATTGTAATCAGAGTTTTAAAATTAAAACCGGGCGGCTTACTGAGAAAGAAACTTATATAAGCTCAGGGTACGAACACCGTTGGCGTATGGATAATTGCCTGTGAGGGATTTCAATACAAATTGAGGCTCAGAAGCGGATAAGCAACAGGAAGGGTGTTTCTGCTCATGTGTGAGCATCCAAAACCACTGTGAGCGAGCAAAGAACCGTGACTAACTCTTACTAAGTCTGTTTATGCATTTTTAGAGAGAGCTTAAAGATACTTTCCTCTCTTTCCCCAACTGTCTGGCTCTCTCGGGCTGACACAGCCCTCTTTATTCCGTGCTCACAGTCTCTTTCTCTTAGCAATGTTCTGGCACATCTCTTCTGAGCCAGACTCGTCGCCAGTGAGGTGTTTGAGGTGAGAGCTCTGCGAGCTTGATCAGAGCGCGCTCAGAGGAGATGAAGTGGAGCCATTTTCCCCCTGTGGGTTTTCCCAGAAAGACACAACATGTCAAACCCTCCATTTAGCAGCCAGATTAACGCCTGTCTCCGCGCGTTCCCTCTGCTCCTGTGCGCTCCCTCAAAACCACATCTGACAAAGATCTCATTTCCACGCTCAATATTGCCATAATCAAACGTTCACTCGTTACAGCCAGCCTGTTCATCATCCCGGCTTCACTCATGTCCCTCTGCCGGGGGGTTGGCCATCACAACGACCCCCCTCTTCCCATGCATTCTCCTTCCCCCACTCTCTCCATCCCACTAGAGTGGTGGAGATCCCAGCGGAGGAGCATTTGTCTTGTGGTGTTAATAGGACATATCTAATAGAGTTATGAGGGATGAGGGCGGTGTGAGGCCCCGGCGTCCCGTAGGGCCGCATTGTCTCATCCCTTCCCTCTCTCTCTCTCTCTCTCTCTCTCTCTCTCTCTCTCTCTCTCTCTCTCTCTCTCTCTCTCTATCTCTATCACACACATCTCAACACACAACACACT
>JAODOY010000021.1:3076930-3081930 GCA_025399855.1 Forbesichthys papilliferus
ACACAGGTACACACTCACACACACACATATATACAGTATATATATTTATATATACACAGGTACACACTCACACACACACACACATATATACAGTATATATATATTTATATATGCACAGGTACACACTCACGCACACACACACATATACAGTATATATATTTATATATACACAGGTACACACACACACACACACACACACACATACACACATATATACAGTATATATATTTATATATACACAGGTACACACTCACACACACACATATATACAGTATATATATTTATATATACACAGGTACACACTCACACACACTGTTTCACTGTGCTGTGTTGCCTCAGCAATCTGCCCCACTGCTAACAGAAACATCACAGAGTGCAACGTAGGCACGGCTATTGATCTGCGTATACATTGTTATTATGACTTCACCTTCCTATTACCAAGATGCACCCCTTCCCCCCTCCTCACACACACACACACACACAGAATATTCTGGATCAAATGTTGAGGTCAAACTCTCCGTGGGTTCATCTGTATGCATATGTCTATTGGCCATATGCTGTTTTAGCCTTCCCAGTGAATTAGCGAC
This sequence comes from Forbesichthys papilliferus, assembly GCA_025399855.1. Classification (NCBI taxonomy): domain Eukaryota; kingdom Metazoa; phylum Chordata; class Actinopteri; order Percopsiformes; family Amblyopsidae; genus Forbesichthys; species Forbesichthys papilliferus. Next base: position 3,077,518 of record JAODOY010000021.1, read on the forward strand.
GCGTGTTTGCATTGTCTTACTTTGTTTGCAGCTCCCATACACACGCTCACGCACACGCACTCACACAGTAGGTCTACAGTATGCACACACACACACACACAGACACACACATATTTAAAATAGAGCCACGTAGATGAGAGTGAAACGTTAACACAAACGAGATAAACAGAGAGTGAGGGAGCGAAGGAGAGCGTGAGGCTTACTGTGCATGGCTTTCAGGAGCTTAGAAAGAGCGTAATATGTGCGCATGCAAAGATGCATTTGAGAGTGAAAAAGAGATGAGAAGAGTGATAATTCTTCTGACACCTGAGGCCTCTTCCAGGCCAGCAGGCTCCCTAAAGGTCTCCTGATACACACTTGAGCACAATGCCAGGACCGGATAATTGGCCCTTGTGATAACGCAAGGAAGAGAGCATGTGTGTGTGTGTGTGTGTGTGTGTGTGTGTGTGTGTGTGTATGCGTGTGTGTGCATGTGTGTGTGAGTGTTACAATACTGTTCAGTGTTTTAATATTCTAAAAGTAATAAATGAATGCTTCTTTGTACAAATGCCAATTTGCTTTAATTGGTATTTGATATGTAGACTATGAAGTCTTTAGCCATGATTGCTATGTATTGACGCTGAAAGCCAATGCAAGACAATTAAGGCATATAGTTCAAAGCGCTGCTCGAGTGTTTAAACAGCTTGGTTTTCTCTAATTGTTTCATTATCTCAGTGTGCTTATTAAATGTACGATAATTGTTAAGTACCGTGTGAGGATTTGTAAGGATTTGTCTTGAGTATCAAAACAAATTAATTAAAGTGAGCATATTTAAAACAGCAGCACTGATAACACAACAGCAGGTGTGTGTGTGTGTGTGTGTGTGTGTGTGTGTGTGCGCGCGTGTGTGCGTGTGCGTGCGTGTGTGTGTGTGTGCATGGCCGTGTGATCATTCTGAGCTCCGTAGTCATGCCTGTTTGTTTGAGCTTGTATCTAATTTTTGCAAATGAGATTCATAGCTAATTGTAGCAGCTCAGGTAATGTGCTGGTAGATTATATGATGAGGGCTTTTAACAACAAAAATATGATTCCACTGTCTCTCTCGAGGGGCATTAAACACTGATTGTTTTCTGGAAAATCTATTAATTTATTTTGGCTTTTTCTCACAAGGAAAGATTAAGTATTAAGGCATCAAAACACACACATTTCTAAAATTGCTGATCCCGTTTTTGGAGATAACCTATCACAGGTGTGCATATAATATGACTGTAAATGTGACTCAGTAAATTATATTTGCAGATTTACATATTTTTAGAGAACACATTCTAGGCAGTCACTTGGCATATGGTTGAATATCGATATTAATTTCTACCTCTACATTTTGGATTTCATACTAGTAATAATAATGCTAATACTAATTTAATACTAATAATTCTGTTTTACAGTACTTTCTGAATGTAATGTTTGGTCTTCAAATTGCCTGTGGTTCACACTATAAAGCTGGAACAACCATCTTCAACTTTCAATCTCGACTGATTATATTTCATTGTGAAATATAATCAGTCCAATAAAAATGTACCCGAGGAGAAATGGTGCACTACATGTCTACTGGAAACTAGATCGGTTTATGTTGTGTAAAGTCCAGCTGCTGAGAACAGCTGGAACATTATCATACGTGAAACAAATCCCTCTTTGATGCATGATGTACACACACACACACATACATGCATGTGTCACGTATTCATACACGGCCCTCCATATTCAAGCGGAGAATGTTCCTTTACTTTTCTGCTGGTGTACATATGCCTGGCCCAGGTGCGCACTGCTGGATGCTGTGCATTCAACTATGGTGTGTTTGACATAATTAAACCTATGGGGAAAGGTGTTACATGCTCATCAGTGTGTGTATGTGTGTGTGTATGTGTGTGCGTGTGTTTGCATGCGTGCATGCGTGCGTGTGTGTGTGTGCGCATTTGCGCGCATGTGTGTGTGTGTGTGTGCGTGTGTGTGTGTGTGTGTGTGTGTGTGTGTGTGATATTCATAAAGCCTAAGACCCTGACCATCACTCTGACAATTTACTAAGATACTGTAAAATATGAGCAACAAACAAACTTTATTTGGAAGGACACGGGATGATCGTGGCAAGGGAACAAAGGTTTGCACTAGGGTCTTGCTAAAACTGTTGTATTGATAGATAATGCAGAACCCCAGTCTGCCTACTTTATTTCAATTAGCTCACAGGAAGCAGGAAATCACCTTCAAATCAATGGTCGTTTCAGGCAGGCAGGGCCTATAGTCTTTGACATTCACTATGTCCACCAATAAGACATGATGGTGGCCTGGGGTAGTCTTTATGACTGACACTAACACAGGGATTAAATGTGCCATGGTTTTACCCCAGAAAGAAGCATGTTTCAGGATTGAAAGCAGTTATGAAGTCATAAAAATGTTTTTATGCTTTATTGCATGCAACCTCATGCATGCACAAGCACGTGGGGGTCTCAAACAATGAACAACTTCACAGGGAGGTCATAGGTCAAAGCTTGAGAACTCCTGCTCAAATGTGTATAGTGTACCTCTTAATGTCCATCACCATGTACTGTAACAGAGAAAACTTAATTGGTACAATGAAACATGTTGAGTTATGTTAGAATAGGTAGCCCAATGTAGGTAGCTACAATATATACTGTAGGATGGACCATGCTAATATTTGAATCACACTCTCATATATATTGTCAGGCAGTGTGCAGTACAATAAGTAAACCTGAACAGCAATATGCCTACATAACGCGCCCGCAAATACACAAATACAGGGCTGCATGCGTTGTTTTGTGATTTATTTGGGCTGTTGTTGCAGCAGACTGGAGCAGTGCTGGTAGTAACAGTTTGATGGTAGGCTTTATGGAGACACTATATAATATCTGTGACAGTTTATTCAGCATGTCAGGCGGGGGTATATGTGACATTACAGAGGCTGTGTATAGGGCTCTCCTCCGACCCTAATAGTACTGTTCTCCAAGGAAAACATGTTCGCATGGTAAATGCAACTACATGGTACATTTGTGGAAAGTTACACACCAAACACTAAACTGTCACAGGTCGTTTAATTTTAGCCACTTATGTTACTGTAATGTCACACAGTGTTCTCCTATTTCTTTGACATGGACAAGTTGAGCCTGTGTGCAATTATCTGTAGTGTAGAGTGCAGTGTGTGCGGTTGTGTGTGTGTGTGTGTGTGTGTGTGTGTGTGTGTGTGTGTGTGGATGCACACTTCAAGAGCATAGCAGCAGGTAGTTGTAAGCCAAGCTGAAATCGTTATACAGTACATTTTCTTTGGAGAGGAAATTCTGCTATCGGTGAGCACTAACATTTTGCCCAGCCAGCTGCTCCCCGAGGACCATTAGCAGGGATCTCATTGGTTCTCCTCTTGGCTGGACGCTATTAGACCTGTGATTGGGTATTGAATTAGCCTGCTGATTGGTTATTGAAGGAGTAAAGACTGATGAGAGTATCTAGCCCAGCTTTCTTCTCCGAACCTCATTACTCTCGTGGATAGAGGCTCACACACACACACACACACACACACACACACACACACACACACACACACACTTAAACACACGCACGCACACACACATGCACGCGCACTCACACACTCATACAGTAGGCCTACAGTATGCACACACACACAGACATACACATATATAAAATAGAGCCACGTAGATGAGAGAGTCACGTCAACTCTGTTTGTTAACAGCAATGGCGGATTGTGGAACCTCAAAACAGTTGCCGGAAGTTACCCCAAATATGAAAAATGCCTTATAAATTATATTGTAAATGCATTTGTTGACTACTAATTACCAAAATTGCAGTTTTGTATCTGTACTTACCAATTCGACTTTCAACTTTCAACACTTTCATTGCAGGGAGAAAACGTTTCAGTCCTCCATAAGAATCAAACCATAATAGTAAAAATAATAAATCACTCTAGCGCACTAGCTGATGTAGTGGGGTCAAAACACAGAGGGAATATTGTGCTGTGTATGAGCGGGCACTTTCCAGGCTAGAGACAAGGGGCGTTTGTAATGAAAAGAAAGCGTGCGCGACCCTGGAGAGAACCCTCTGCTGCGGAGGGTTGTTAAGGAAAGGGACCCGTGAAAGGCTTTGTGCTGATTGATGCTTTGTTTCATCCTACAATAAAGATTATGGATGATGATATTGATTCAGCCAGACCCATGACCATGGCTGGCCTTGTGGGTTGAAAAGAGACGTTGGCTCATTATCATTCTCAGATGTGTTGAGGAACGACATGTTTGTGTGTGTGTGTGTGTGCGTGCGTACGTGCGTGTGCGTGTGTGAGTGTGGGCCAAAGACTGAGACCGTTTTATGTGTTAGCAGCCATGGCTGCTGGGCCTTTAGTGTGTGAGTGAATGT
>JAODOY010000021.1:3084430-3086930 GCA_025399855.1 Forbesichthys papilliferus
AGAGAGAGAGAGACAGACAGAGAGAGAGAGAGAGAGAGAGAGAGAGAGAGGGAGGGAGAGAGTTGAGTGGATAGGAGTGCGGGTTCAGTATAACCTGCATGTTTGTGATTGTACTGTATATGCAGGTGTACCTATGTGTGTGTGTGTGTGCGTGTGTGTGTGCCATGCCTTCCGTTCTTCTTGATCATCAAGTTTAATGGTCCACTGTCTCAGCCATGTAAGGCCTTGCTAGGAAACCATCAAATATTTATACAACATTATCCCTGATCCTATAGCCTGTAAGTAAAGCGACCACTCTGGTGAACTACCAGTGCATTACAAAGGTTCAGCGCTAGTCCGTGGCCTGAAGCTATTTCAAATCCAATGCCTTTTCCCCAGCAGCACGTTTTCTGTGTGTTAATTCCCCACAAGGAAGATTCATTCTGTATGATAAAGATTATCTGCCATTGCAAATAGTGTTTACCGCTCGCAATGCAGCATTTGTCACAGTTTGGGAAATAGTGATTGAAAAGGGATACAGTTAAAACATTTAAAAAGTAAAAGAGAGAGAGAGAGAGAGAGCGAGAGAGAGAGAGAGAGAATTAAAAGTGCGTTGCAGGCACCGAGCGGCTGCTGTTGTTCAGAGGGCTGTTTTATGGAGCAGAAACAGCCCGAGCTGTGTGTTGTTTTCTCCCTGATTGATTGCTCTGGCCTGAGGCTTCTCAGAGTGTGCGCTGCGTTGTGTCTGAGTATTTACCGGAATGTTGGGAGGATAAAAAATCCCATTGCTAGCCGTCAGACTACACAGTCAGAGAGGAAATTAGAAAAAGACTAACAGAACAGCGGATAGAGGCCCACACACTGAGAAAGATGAGTTCACTGCCAGACAGACAGACAGACAGATGCTATAGAAACAAGCAGAAAAAAGCAGGTGCTAAAGAAATGAAAATCAAATAAAATAAGGCATAATCTCTATTTCTGGGACGATGAAGTGAGAAGTCACATTCTTGAATGTGTTATTTTCTAATGCTCTTTCTAACTTGTACCTCTCGCTATTTTTATTTGTATACAGTACGACTCAAAGAAGATGAATAGAGAGATGGGCACCCAGACAGATCTAGTGAATAGACAGATGGAGAGACAGACAGGAAGACCCACGTCTGTCAGCCTGTCATGACAAACATTCCCAAACATTCCCTGGTCTTGGGAATGTTTGGGAATGTTTGTCCCTCATGTTGGAGTAGGCCCTGGCCGGAGACTATGTCCCACTGTATATATATATACACACACGCACACACACACATATGTACATATACATACATACAACAATAACAATAATCATTATTATTATTATTATTATTATCAATACTATTACCATTATTAGTACTAACACACATATACACACATACATACACATATACATACATACGCATACCAACCTAGAGAGATGTTGCTAGTACATCTTCTGTTGCGGTGCAGAGAGCATCCTCTCAGACCCCAAATGCTTTTAAAAACATGAAGTTTCGATACCATTTTATATTACGCATACTCATACCTAATATACGCTTTCACCAGGCCCTTAGCCATCTCTTTAGAATCTATACACCCTGCCCCCTTCATTTTGTTTTTGCTTGTCAACCATATGCTCATTTTTACCTGTCCAATCAGAGACACAGTGAGACAGAGAGAGAAAGAGGGAGAGAGAGGGAGAGACAGACCGCCGCTCTGCTGGAGCATTCAGAGGTCACAGCTTTTCAATCTAGCGTCTTCAGCTTCCATTCAGTTTCCATTCAGTTCTTTTCAGACATTCACCTCATCTCGCCTTCTGGCCCTATTATGGTGACTGTAACAATCAGACTGCAATCTGTGTTTTTGTTCATTTCATGATCATTATTATTATTTTAAAATCATTACACAGTGAATCATGACTCCACAATGAACAAAATACTCTTATAAATGTATCTACAATTGTACGATCATAATTATAATGATAATAGTATTATACTGTAATATTATCATTTTGTTATTTTATCTTAATTTCTGAATTGTGAAAATAGTTAGTATAATGAGGTGAATCATGTTCAGTACGGTTCCTGCTCTGCAGCTGACAGTGACACTGGTGTGTGTGTGTGGTGAGAAAACTGCAGGGCAAAGTATTCATTATGTCACTTTCTGACACTTCCAACTGTGTCAGGTGTGTGTCTGTGTGTGCGTGCGTGTGTGCGTGTGTGTGTGTGTGTGTGTGTGTGTGTGTGTGTTTCCATTGTGTCTGCCGCCTAGAGGGGCTTTGTACTGCAGGGGGAGTTGATTGCATAATCCTGCCAACCTCAGAATGGTTCTTGTCAGATGATAATCTGCCCACTCAGTAGATTACTGCTCAGATTAAAACACAATGAGCACGGTATGTGTGAGAGATAACACCCCCAATATGTATGTGTCTCTTTGTATGTATGCACACAACACACACACACACACACACACACACACACACACACACACACACACACACTCACACACTGCC
>JAODOY010000021.1:3094124-3111180 GCA_025399855.1 Forbesichthys papilliferus
ATATTTTTTTTAATGACAAAAACTCTCTCTCTCTCTCTCTCTCTCTCTCTCTCTCTCTCTCTCTCTCTCTCTCTCTCTCTCTTCCACTCACACAAACGCACATGATATAAACAGATAGCGGTAAGTACATCTATCTGCAGGCTGAGTGTTCAGCCTTCGGCTTTAAAAGTGAAACTAGGAGTGAGAAGAACTTTGTCTGTGCCGTACAGTTTCTTCAGTCAACCAGCCCTGCAGAGAATAAGAGTGGGGGACGTGTGGGGAAAGAGAGAATGGCATCTCCTTTATTTACAGTACACCCTGTATTCTCCTCTCACACTCTTCACTCGCTGTTGGATTTACCCAGAATGCAGCTGTTGTTTCCAAACCCCCCCATCCCCGCTCCAAGCTGTACTGTAGCTGCTCCGAGAGTCTGGAGTCAGTGTCTCGAGAGAGCACAAACACACAGTAAACGGAAGCAGTGCTCCAGGAGTGTTTTACAGAGTAGATGGGTGTGTGTGTGTGTGTGTGTGTGTGTGGGGGGGGTCTTGATGTTACCAGTCTCCCTCTTTCCACCCTATTTTATCTTGCCTACTTGACATTAGATGTGAACGCTTCAAAGGAACTCCCCCATGTCACCTGACATCATTTGTGTTGTGAGCGGTTGATGTGTGAATACTGTAAAACTTCAAATAAAAGCCAGGTCCCAAATAGAAGCCTGTCCCTTTTACTGGCCTGGGGTGGCTACATGTTTTGACAAATAGAAGCAGGTCTCAATATATGTTCTTTGGATGTAGCCTATTAAACTGCCCTCCGGGTTGCCTTCTTGAGCTAGTTCTAAGTTGCTTGGATCACACATACATGTAAATAGTTAACGTTTTGTACAATAGTGTGTTGAGTAAGAAGGTGGAAATAAAGAGACTAGTGGTGATGTTTTTAGGTAGGCTATGCTTGCTTTTATTTCCTGGTTGTAAATGCTAGTTTAACTTAAACCCCTTTTACTTTACTGTAGACTATTCCACACATTGACAGGCTTGTTGCTCACCGGTATGTGTGTGAGTTAATGAATCCTCTGCACAGATATTTTACTAGCAGTGCCAAAAATGTACAATTGATTGTTACTTTATTAACTGAATGCTGTCTGTAGAGTAATCAAGGAATTAAAGACAACCTATTTTTTATTTTTTCAATTCAATTGTAGAAAACAATAATAATTGTACTGGTTTAAATAATGAATTTGATCATATTTCCCATATTTTTATAGAAAAGGGTTTGTGTGAGTAATGAAACGCATGTCCCAAATAAAGGCCTGCTTTTTATTTATTGATTAAAGCAAATAAAAGCTTGGGCTATTAGTGTTACAGTTTTACATGAAGACAGTAATTACATAGCCATGACTGAATCCAACCTCCCCCAAAGCCCTATCTATTTGTTGAATGTATTTATGTATTTTGCCTCTCCATATGTACTTGTTTTAATTTAGACATGACAGTCAGTGTGTCTGTAAGCTTACTTTCAGCATCATGTCGACACTTTGCAAATGAATAGGTCCCAGTAACATCACCTTTGTGTGTTTTGTTTCTTGTAATCCAGGTGGACTCTAGATAAAACCTAATTCATCAACAGCCGCTATATGCACTTTCCCTTGTGGCTAATAACTGCTCGGTATAAAGTAGGAAGCTGTATGTCATTCTTGAATTAACTGCTGAATATGGTTGTCGTGACAGTGCATTACATACATTAGCAGTGTTTCTATTCTTTGTGCAAATGATTACAATGAATGCTCCATCACAACGCACGATGATGGGCTTTACAATAATGGGCCATAAATTAATACAATGCGGTGCTGTAAACAGTACTGTGTTGCTTGTGTTTACACCGCTGGACTGGCTGGATAATTACTATTCACTAAAGCAGTCAATCCCAGTACACAGCCACTTACTGTCCATTTGTCACCAGAAGCGAGACAGAAGGGGGGAATGGCTTTTGAATGAAGGCTATCAGAGCCCAACACATCCCTCACAACAAGGGATCAATATAGGTATCCCTTCTTAAAAGGCCCATCTTTATTAAAAACACACCTGTGGTTGTCTGAGGCTATCTCATCTAATCTTATAGTACAGAGGGCAGATGTGTGAAAAGCTTATTAGGGAATGATTTAGTCATCTGTCCATGTCATTTGGGCTTTGGGTTATCACTATGATCATCCCCAGCGCACATGCGCACGCAAAAAATATTCTAGAAGTGGCCAGATTGTAATGTGTGTGTGTGTGTGTGGGGGGGGGGGGGGGATCTCAGTGGTGTTAATGGCTTTCTAAATGTCAGGGAAAGTCAGGGAATGATAAAAGGTAGATCTGTTATCCTCTGTCCTCATGATCACTGTGGAGCACGAGCTCACTAAGCAGCCTCTGTCCACCTGTGTGTGTGTGTGTGTGTGTGTGTGTGTGTGCGTGCGTGCGTGCGTGTGTAGGCACAGGCCAACTTCCATACAGGCTGATGTCAGCATGATTTATGCACCAATCAGATTAGCTCTAAGAGAGGGTGAAAGAGGTGTGTGTGTGTGTGTGTGTGTGTGAGAGAGACAGAGAGAGAGAGAGAGAGAGAGAGAGAGAGAGAGAGAGACAGAGAGAGAGAGAGAGGAAAGAAGAGAAGAGAACGCAGATTGGACCAGATTTGTGTCTGGTTTTCACACATGTTGGAACAATGTATTGCTGTCATGCCGACCAGTAAAGTGAAGCAGAGGTCTAAATGCGTCATTAAGCCCAGTATTGCAGTATCGGGTCCTATTGGACATGAGTCTGTAACACACCTGCTGTTATACTGCTGTTACTGAACTGCCTCTCACTGGTCCTCTCCCAGTGCCAGCTGGCCTATACTGGTTCTCACTAGGTCCTACTGGTCTTCTACAGCCTCAATGAATTGTAATCACTTGTGTTGTTCACCACTTCCCTAAATTATTTCTAATTATTATCTTCTATGCCTCCATGTCCTTGTGTGTGTGTGTGTGTGTGTGTGTGTGTGTGTGTGTGTGTGTGTGTGTGTGTGTGTGTGTGTGTGTGTGTGTGTGTGGGTGTGGGTGTGTGTGTGCGGTTCGCCCGCTGCCCTGGCCCACTTTAACAGAGGGTTGAGTGATGTCACAGCAGACTGCATTTTAATAGAGAGGAAAGCAATTAGAGAGGGGGCAGGGTGAGAGGTGGAGAGATGGAGGGGCTGTCTTTGTGACACACATTACGCACAGCTCACACACACACACTCATTACTGAGGATGAGTTAATTAATTGTACTGTGATTCTAATGAACACATGTACTGTACCTGTATTAGCGCTCAATTCCGTAACTCGTTTAACAATTTATAATTTTGAGTGGTTGTTTCATTTTCTTCCCTTGGATTGTCACGCCAACCGTTAGGAAACATTACCAGGCCAGATGTATAGCTCAGGTGGATCATTTTACACTGCAGAGGTCAACCAATATGCACGGAGAACAGATGTAGAGAATAAGAGAAGACCTCCAACCAAAAATATACACACAGGATTGCCGAACAGCAATAACTAACGTAATGCAAATATGTAAACATCAATTGAGACGAGACACAAGATACATACATTTGAAGCACACACACAGAAATATTGCACAGTATGTACATGCACACACATGCAACCCTGCACCTATAGCAGACAGGCGTGCTGTTTAACGGGAAGCTGCGATATGCATCGCTACGATCTCATCAAGCTGTTTTATTTCTTTGGTTTGAATTCAAATGCTGTTTCACACAACAGGCCCCAATTAAGCGAGTGAGAAAACACACAGTGCAGTCTCATATTTATTTACCTTACAGGACCTTGGTTACATCATCTCAACAACTCCCGGCAGAGAAATAGTTTTTATTTGTACTCAAAGCTCTTAGCGCATTTTGAAGAATTATACATATTAATCTTGAGCCCTGTTACCCATGGGCCTTTGCGTTCAGCTGCATGAGTGCGAGTTGACCAAACTGCATTTAGAAATTAAACAAATAAAAAAGGTTTGAGATAGCTGAGTGAGTGATGATGCTAGCACATTGATGGCAGCATAAATCTCCTTCTGTTAACGCCAGCACACCCCCCCCCCCCCCCCCCTTCCCCCACCTCATACACACATTTTTATATTGTTATGATTTTAGTGTTCGCATGTGCGTCTTATTTATTAGAATCAAACACCGTCAAGGCTTATTTACAAGTGGGTTCTGGTCAGCTGCCAATAATCCCATTAAGGCCATTGTTTGAGAAAATGATCAGACTCACAATAGTAATGGGAGCAGAAGGAGGCTGGAGTGTTTCTCAACGAGGTGATTATCTGTGGGAAAGTTATTGTTATTTCAGCGCGGCATGTAAATCTGTAACACGCTGTCCGTCACTCTCGCTGCTGTTTGAGACTTGATGCGTGGGCCAAAAAAACGCGGCAGAACCACAGGACGGCGTGGAACAAGGTGCAAGAAACGAAGAATAGAATGAGGATAGTGAGAAATACTGCGTTTGAGTGTGTGTGCGTGAGAAACAAGACAAACGGAAAGAAAGAGTTTATAGAAACGTAGATCCAGATGACAACAATCAGGAGGAAGATGAGGGGATGTCAGGTCGTCGTTCCCACGTTCATCGCTGTTTTTACCTGTGGTCTTTCTGACATATATCTCTTTCCTTTTCTTTTTTCTTTTGTCTATCTCACAATCTCTTTGCTTTTATGGGGTTTTTTTTGTGTGTTGACTGAAACTTTCCCCACTAAAAGCCCACTTCTGCATGCTGTGTGTTTGTGTGTCTTTGTGTGTGTTTAATTCAAATAAATCACATATTGCCATTAATAATAAGAGTTAAATGAATAACATTCGTACAATTACATCAAATGTCCCCGTCAAATAACACACACAAACACAACCGCAGTGCAAAATATACAGACTCATGCGTCATTTACCCACGCTGTACAACCTTGCTCTTTACACAACACACCTGGTCTCACAAGATTACATTATCTGTCCCTTTGCCTCCACATGCACACACACACACACACACACGCACACACACACGCACACACACACACACACACACACACACACACACACACTCAGCATATCTTCTTTCGCCCTACGGTGGCCTTAACCAGACACATAACATCCTCTATCCACTGGTGACAGATGTATTTTATAATGGTTTTGATAGATATTGATTTGCACGGCGGAGCCATTTAAAAAGCAAAGAAAAATGAGTGTGTGAAAACCAATATGGCTGTCGGGGAGGGGCGTGGCTAAGGATGAGTGACACAGAAAGAACACAGGGAGAGGAAGAGATGGGCGTAGAAAGTAATAAGGTCAACAACGCCACTGTGGCCCACGATGGAAATTGTTGAAAAGATTGAAGGGAAAACGCAAGTTTGAGTTCGTGACACACACGCATGCAAACAGAGCCCATCCCACGGGCGTTCACACACCTACACACTCATCTCCAGCACACATGCACACATACTTCTTCTCTCTAAGACACACACGGTCCTCGCAAGATACAAAGAGAGAATGAGGCCTGACGCCTGTGCGCGTGTGAGTGTGTGATGTGTGTGTGTGTGTGTGTGTGTGTGACCTTGGGTTGGCCCGGTACTAAAGCAGAGCGTCTGGAGAGTAAGTGTGTGAGCAGTCAAGCGTTCTCCAGCAGATTAGCGGGTTTTATTGCTGCCCGACCACTGGCCTGACAAATCCTCTTATTTCATTTTACCTGCCTATACCACTCATTCTCTTTCAGTCACACACACACACATTCCCACCCTCACCCTAAGTTAATATTTTGAATCTTCCACATTTTGTATCTCATCACATTTTCGTATTTAAAGCATTCGGTCCCTGGTTCAGTCTGAGCACGAGGCTGTGTGCACTATAGCATCTTATGCTTCTCTGCCAATACCTTAACACCCCCTTTTCTCTGCCATGCTCCCCGCCCCCTGACTCGATCTGGGTCCCCTCCCCCTCTCGCCACTCTCTCCCCCCCGCCACCCTTCCCTCCACAGTGTGATGAATCTGTAGACAGGGGCTAATAATTGTACTTCAGTCCAAGTGCTCATTTTTCTTTGTGTTTGAAAGCTGTGACAGGCAGGCCCTCCCCCTCCCTCCCTCTCTCTCTCTTTCTCTTTCTCTCTCTCTCTCTCTCTCTCTCTCTCTCTCTCTCTCTTGCTCTCGCTCTCCATCCTCACACAAAGGTTGAATAGAATAACTCAGGGTTTACAAGGTCACGTTGTCTAGCGGTGAGGACACACTGGGGGAGTTTGGCGGCAGGAAGGATTTCCTCCAAGGTGCCGTGTTGAGGCCTCAATAAAGGAAACCAAACAGAGTTATGGAAGGAAGAAGCGTATCTGCGGAGGGAAATAAGGATGCTTGGTGGCAGAAAGAGATCGCTGAATCAATACCACATGGGGCCACAAGTGTTATCAATGTGGTTTTGAAGAGTGTATATCAAAAATAAACATGCACAGCAATGCATACAAATCTTAAAGCACACAAATGTTGTGTTACAAAATGCATATTCACTATTATGATACAGTATATAATAAGCTAATTGAGATATGGTGGAATATTGTGTATTGTTCCTGCACAATATGATTCCCATGGGTCTCATATCTCATGTGTCTTGTGGCTGATGCAAAGCATGTGTGCGTGCACGCCGGTGTGCACAGTATACTGTATACGTTGCTTTAAGATGCTGCCAGACAACAGGATTGCTATTTTAGCACTGCTGGTTCCTCAAACATACAAGAGGACCCAGTCCTACCGCAGTGTGCAGCGCAAAGACTGTAACTCTCTCTCTCTCTCTCTCACATAAACACACACACATACACGCACGCACGCACACACATACGACCCAGATCTTTATCTCATAAAGTTTTTGGCCTCAATAGCGGCAAACACTATGATTGTAGATGTTACATACAGGATATATTGTATATTTGAATTAGCAAAATGGTTTGGAAGATATACACAAAGAACAGATAATAATTCCTTTGAATATTTGGTTCTTATTTCTTATAACAAGAAAATTACAAATGAAATCAGTCAGCTAATTATTGTCCATTGATTTAAAATGAGCTAATAAAGCTAAGCACATGTGCTGATGCTGGGGACAAATAATATTTCCATTGACCCTACAATTCATACTTTATGAAAATTGATCAACCGTTTTAATCGCAATGTCATCCTCACAATAGAGAAAATTATGAAAAGAAAAGAATGAGAGAGATGGAGAGAGCACCAGAGTTTATTGCCTGGTGTAGTTAGATGGTAAATTTCCTCTCAGCAGATATTTATTGAGTTTGTTGAGTCCAGAGAGAGCTTTAACATTGATTGTGATCATTAAATATATCCGCTCGAAATGGAAACATAGCGTTCTCTCAGTCAATGGGACCAACAGGAGTGGAACAAAGGCATAATCAAATCAATCCCCCCCATAATTATTATTTGAGAGGTGAAATTAATCATGAAAAAGAAATGAAAACAATAATGGAAAATGAAATGGTCAGTCATAAACAATTACAGTCCAAATTCAAATGAAAAACAGAGCAAAGTGAAGGGAATAGAATAAAAAACAAATTGCATATTCAACGAACGGAAACAACATTCTGATACATGCCGTTAATGTGCTTAACATATGGTTTATTTTATTACGCTGTAGTGGTAGTCAGAGAGAGAAACCTGCAGAAAGGAGGACACAGGGAAAGTCCATTTCCCGTACATTGACTTGTCCTCGGCCCGCGAGGGGGTCAAGGTATAAAGGCCCTCCTCCTTTCGCTGTGCTCCTCTCCTCGCTCCATGGGAGGAAGTGTACGGTATTGATTAGCTATCAGATGATTCCGATAGGAGCTGATCAATAGGGCTTTGTATGAAAGCCAAGCAGGATCCTCCCCTCTCTCTGTGCTCAGGATCACATCAGCTGGTGAGGCATCACAGCGGACATCTTAAGACTGCCCTGCTGTTCTCCCAGAGTCTCTCCCTTTGTGTCTTCACACCGCTGTTGCAATCGAAGGCTTCGCCAGGTGTGCCTGGTGTGTCTGCGTGTCCCGCGTCATCGACTGGTTAAACCTGCTAGCTTAGCCGCTATATATACTGACGTCTCACTCACACAGATGACAGCTGTCATCGATTCACTTTGGTTCGGCTTTTCTGCGTGTAATCGATTTTTGTTCGACTCCTGCCCAGAATAGAATCGCCCAGAGTTGAATATTTTGTGTAAAAGAAATGATCGTTTCAATATTTTTTGCACTACAATATCAGCCTAAATTACTTTTATTGTGTTGTATGTGCTAGTAGAAACCAAGGATGTGAAACCTAATGTACAGAACATCTCCTATGGAACCCTATCTCTTGGGGAATGACTGTGCAACATGCCAGGACAGATATGCCTTGGACAAATGGTTGCATGTGTCGTGTGCTGACTCAGCTCCTCACTGGGCCCATGTGAGACGATCTGGTTTTAAGTGCGTGTGTGCGAGCGTGCGTATGTGTTTGTTAGGGATCTGTCCCAGATCTGTCCTGTGCTGTGAAAGGACAGCGATAAGACACCTGTACAGTGTGAACATGGCAGCTTCTAAATGAACAGGACACTCATATCGGTTTTATCCAAGACCAGTTTCATCATAGACACTGTGCGTCTGCGTGTATTAGAGCGAATGAGAGACGGAGGAAAATAACAGGGTGAGATAGGGATGTAAATACCAAAGGAGAAACGAAGCTATATTTGTAAAAGTCTTTGTAAAATGTTTGAAAGTATTTGTATGCTCCTATATACATTTATTTTATTGTGTCGCCATCAGGCATCCAGCTGACCAATCATGTTTGAGAATGCAGTATTGCAGTGAGACTGGTCATATGATAAATCCCTGCATTAAGGCCAACATTCTTCTGAGATTGGAGTGCTATGTAAAGGGCAGCCCTCGTGTCCTGTTACAGCACCACAATCTATACATGACACTGTATATTTGACATTATAGGAGTGATACAATTACTGCCTTATATGTTGCCCATTGATCAGCTACCGTACTGCACCTATACAATACCTAAACATCTCCCCCTAATGGCCTTGAAACGAACAAACCTATATTTATACATCGAGCAAGTGATGCACTGCTGAGGCATTATTGTAAATCACACGCACTTTTATTTAACGTTGTCTTTATTTCTTTTACAGATGTCATATCACTAGATTCCTGATGTTTCAAGAGCAACCCACGGCAACCAGACTGCCATAAAGCACAATGTCTCAAAAGTGTCCCGACAGAGTCTTCAGGACAGACAACCCACAATGACAAAGCAGTGACCATATGGAATGAGATGGGAATCTTCAAACAATAGAAGAACCACAGACATCACAGTTCCCGGACAATGGAAGTCAAGATGCGTTCCTAATGACACCGTTCAGACCCAGCATCGTCACAGAATGACCTCTTTAATGTCATTTATTGGATCTACGACTTAAGAGTGTAATTCATCTGCAGGCTAAGTCAAATATCAAACATGAAAAAAATTATGTCCACACACCCAGCAATGACAATTTTGTAAATATTGTACAGAAAAATAACAAAGACGGAAACATTAAACCAAACTATCACGTTCTATTGTATATAGCCATGATAAACCATTACCTAAGTGTCCATTTACCCCTTATTTCTTCTCGTCCCTGACAAAATTAGCACAATGATAATATCAAAAAAAAAAAAAAAATCTATGTAATAAACAACATCTATATACATCTATGTATAAGACAAGAGAATAGTACATATATTCGGGAAGACCCATGATGTCACACTGTATAGTGCATTAGTACTGGATTACATGCATACGATGTGGCTAGGCATCTCATAAGTAACTCTGTAGCCTGTTGTTAATAGTTTATTTTTATTTTATTTATTTAATTCATTATTTTTGCTTCTTCAAACATTACCTGTTTAAACAGCATGTTGACATTATAACTACGATTCCAAGACTTCCACGCAGACAACAAGAAAGCTATGGCTGTGGGCCACAAGACAAAACCTCCTTAATCGTTGTCTTTCTGCACTATCTCCACTCCCGTTCTATTGTTCACTCCTGAAAGCAGCCCTGGCTTGGATTAATGATGTAAAGCGTGCACCAGAGTCCCCCCCCTTCCCCACCCTGTATATGCATTGTGTTTCAGCCCCCCCATAGTGATGTGACGTGTCAATGTGGAGTTTCCTGGTTTGGCGGTTCTCTTGTACAGTGGAGTCCTTGTTTATACACTTCAGCGCCTCTCTGACCTCTCTGACTCCTGCATCGGTGGCAGGTGACGGCTGGTGGCCCATCAAAGGGCCTGTATTCCCTGGCCGGGCCTCTCTGAGACCAGGCGCTGGCTTAGCTCCCACAGGCTGCCGGCGGTGCTCTGGTCCTGGGCCTGGGCTGAGGGCAGGCAGCGGAAGCAGTTGTTGAAATACATGGCTCCTATCCCCTCCAGCTCCGGAGCCACGGCGCAATACACAGTGGTGGCCGCTCCCTGTTGCTGTGGAAACAGACACACACACACACACACACACATGGCTTAGTGTGGGAGACGCGGGACACGTCACAACGCAGGACAGCCAACACCTGGACAGACAGACGGACAGACGGAGGGAGCAGAGACACTAAAGGATGGATGGCGGAGACCACCTGCAGTACAGCACACCTTGTCCTCTGTGACACACACACACACACACACACACACACACACACACGCACGCTCGCGCGCACACACACACACTGAAGGAGACAGGAGGACATAAAAAAAAAGGAAAAAACGACACCCTACACAACCCTTACACACTGTCCCTTCCCCTGCAGCTCATAATGACTGGGTCACGTTACCGTGGGAACAAGAGGACCCTGTGCTGTACATATATTTATATACATACAGTATATTTATTTCTCTAAGCGGTATGTATAGGACTCTTGCCTATAGGACAATGTGCATGCCGATTCAGAGACTGGACATCCAAACTATCTCCTTTCTGAATGAAATCACCATGGATACCAAGGGTTTTACGTATACTGTTAAAAGAGGTTTTAATGTCATGTTAGCAAACGTGTATATTTTCACATGACGTTGGGCTTTCACCATAGAGAGTGTGTTGCAAATTAAGTTCTGTATGTCTGCTTGTTTTTTGCTCAGAGGTTACTGGGTAATATTTAGAGCTGGCTCAGTGGTGCATAAAACCCGGGGAAAGGCACTCCCAGTATGTTGCAAAACCATTTTGCGGTGCAGAAATTGTATTTTTTTTTCATTTTTATTTTATTTCATTTATTATTTCTATTTAAAATAATAATATTTTGTTAAGATATATTTTGTACTATTGTTTTACTTTTATAATTTTTAATGTATAGCTTTGTTTAATTCAAACGTTTATTGATACTGCACTTTTTATTTGTGTTACTGTATGCGTGACATTGGTGTAGCAAAAAGTGTTCAACAGCTGGCAACCAGGTTGGAAGCTATGCAACACTTCAGGGGGTCGCTAATCAAAAAGTTTGAAAACCACTGAGCTGGCCATGAAAGCAATATTTTCACACATACAGTACATACATGCAAACATGCACATAAATGCTGGAAACAAACAAACACACACACACACACACACACACACACACAGACACACACACAAACAAGCCTTTTCCTCCGCCTTTCAAACTCCTTCTGCAAATCCTCTTTTATTTTCTTTGCCAGCCTAAATCTGAGGATCACACAGCACTCCATCAGCCATAAAAAGCCTATTTCATGTTGTGTCACACCCAGACATACGGCGTAAATAAGTAAAACAGCATTTAGATGAGATGTAACTTTTACACCCTAATACACCCTGTTCTGTCAGTCAGTAATTAGCATGGATATTCCTGGGGTTCAATGGCAGCAGAAGAAACGTCAGAGAATTACACACAGAGCCCACTGCTCAAAGCAGAAGGGGTGGGGTGGTGGTGATGGTGGTGGTGATGGTGTTGGGGGGGGGGATCTTTCATGTTGCAGCTCTGCCTAAAAGCTGCTGTGACAGCTTCTACAAAATCTGCACTGGAGACAACTTCTGTACAGTGACATAAAATGGCTTGGCTCCATCTCCACCCAATGCGAGAGTGTGTGTGAGAGAAAGAGAGACGGGGAGGAGAGATTGTGTGTTTGGGTGGTGTGGCCCGGTGTTCATGCACAGAGCGCTGGCAGACACTGAGACAATCCCCATACGCATTCACACAAGGCAAACACATACAAACGCACACACAGTTTCATACATGCACTCACGGACCAATATTATACACACACACCATCTGAACAGCTTCCTAAAGCAGCTGTAGGCCAGGCAAGCCAATGCTGACAAGTAAGAACAGCACGTGTAGAAGAGCATCTCAAAGCCTTCACGTTCACATTCACACACACACACGCCCGCCCGCGCGAATGCAGATCCAGTCACTGGAACAAAAACAAAAAAAAAAACAATAAACAAACATTCAACAGAAAAACAAGAACTAGCATTCCATTCGCTAATTAAGGCATGCTAACCAGCGCGCGTACGACCTTGTGTAAGCATAGCAGACCGCAGCCAGGCAGGGCTGTCGCCGCGCCGGCAGACTGGGTCTGCGTTTGAAGTCGCGCGTGTGATGACAGAGCTGGTAAACAGCAGATGAAAAGGCTGCATCTCCGTGTGTGCTGCAGTCTGTCTCACCTGCCAGCGGGGCGATAACTGCACCATGCTGCCATATCAAAGGTCTCACAAATGCCAAGCAGCGTCTCAGACTGGAAGGGTTCACACGCGGCCCGTTTCACTCATCTCCCTGCCGTTCAGGGCATCTGATTCAGGTCGTCTGAAAGCTAAATGCCGTCTAAACTCCACTGAAGGTTTCAGCTGGGCTCTGAGGGTTTGGTCGAGCCGAGACTCCCTCAAAACTCCTTGAACCTCGCTGGATTTGAGAGAAAACATTGCGGTGTTTGGCAAGTGAACACACAAACCAAAGTCTCCTTGCGTTTATGTGGTGTTATGCAAGTTTATTCACCTATAATGTTTTATTTCCCCCAATGTGAGTCCCATTGGGGTGGATAAAAAAAAAAAAAAAACGCAAAGATGATAAATGGAGTTTTACAGACAACAAAACCTATTTAAAAAGGATAAGCAGTTTCTCCAGTGCAGACGCCGTTGGGCTGAGTTTACCAGTGTGCTATCTTATTGGTCTTTAGCACATCCCCCACAACACTTGACCCGGCAACCTCTCTGAAGAGATAAGGCTGATGAGATTAGGCATTAACATGCCCAACCACCCACCAGCTCCATCTATCACAGTGTGTATGTGCTGGTGGCATGTGTTTATGTGTTACAGACACATGGTTGGAAGGCTTGCAAGGTAAAGAGAGAGAGAGACTGCATAATGCATACATTCACATGCACAGCACACCTGAACACAAACACACACACACAAACACATCGTACACACCATTTATGTGAAAGTGAGCACCATTAGGTGGGTTAGTACCGTACAACAACAACAACCACAACCAACAACAACTGTGTCTGGCCCGTGTGAACCTGTAGATAATGCCTGTACATTTAGGTGTCTACTAAATAATGGATATCGCTGTGTGAAAATCATTAGCTGTGTAAAGTATTCTTTCAGACATATCTGTGGGAGAGGAGTGAATAAATGAGTTGTACCAAAAACATTCCATACAGTAAATATAAAATATGAATGTTAACAATAACAATTATTGAAATACTAATAACACAAATGTTACAAGATCGATAGCCATTCCAGCACCACAGCAATATGACAAACCAAAGGAGCGTGGCAGCACAAAGTCAGAGCAAATGTGTTTATAGCATAACACATGCCTGTCATTGTAGCCGAACACACCTGGATGCAAGGGTTATAATGTGTGCTCCACACAGTAGGCTACGATAAATTAATCTCTAACACGAATTAAATTAGACAGCGGTAAGCCTACGCTCCTTTCTCTGCTGCACTGGAAGCGGCTTCGGGCTCAGACTCATGCAAGTCTTCCAATCCCCTATCTCGATCAGCACCAGAAATGCAGACGCGCGGCGTTACGCAATAACCTGATGTGGACCACTCTTGCAATGCTGGCGGTAGAGTCAGATGTGGTGTCAACATGTCACATTACCGTGCCGCGTTGTGCTCGGTGTCTGCGTTCTCTGACCCCTTTGCATGTGACCCCTCCCACGACCTCCTCTGTCAGACCCCTTGAACTGGAGGTAAACACTGTACTTTAGAGCAGTCCGTTCGTGGCACATCTCTGTACATACGACCTGTAAATACCGAAACAGCTATGCATGCTGATAACCTAGCACTTCTTTCAGGTACTTTTATAACCTCGACATTCTCATATGGCATGTGCTGATTTAAAACAAATAAAAGTAAGAATAAAAAAAAATAAAAACATTGAAAAAGTTGCTAAAAAGAAAAGATAAAGTGAAAAACAAACAGAAAAAAGACAATATTCCCTCTTGGACAGCGTGTGTAGAGTCTTCCTGTGTTCGTGCTGTGGGTGGTTCTCTTCCTTTGGTTCTGCTCTCCATCTGTGTCACTTGTTGTCACTTGGCATTTGTACAGAAGTGAGGGTTGAGGTGGGGGAGGGAGGGGGGGGGGTGACAGGTCGGTCATCCAATGACCTGGCTTTTCTTTTATTTTCGTTTTTTTAATTTTTTTAAATACAACCGCAGATATGAATGTGGCGAAAACACAACCTGGACCAAACTGACTCAGACGTTTCTGACGAGACTGCGAGTTTACAAAAATGTAAGTCCCTGTTAAAAGACACGGGCTGTACTGCAGAGCCATGACAGTCACAGAGCTGTATTTACAGTGTAGATACAGTATGAAATACGCTTCTCTGATTGTAGTATGTGTTGCATTAACATAACTAACCATAGAACAACCACGACTGACCTACACCGGCACCATAGCCACCTTCTGAAGATGACAGTTTGCCCTCTTTTGCCCTTAGCCTCAGCCCTCCACCCCAGTCTTGTGGACTAGCTATCCTGAACGTGGGACTCCAAAGGGATTGTGATTCTGTTTCAGGAATGTTTCTTCTCAACCCGTGGTGTTTAAAATAGATGGAGGTGTCTGATTTTTAATCTGTGCTAAAGATATTTTACATTTAATAAATAATCAGTGAAATTCTATTCATGTTGGTGATTATTGTGAATGTGGACTATCCAATACGGTACGTGTGTGTGCGTGTGCGTGTGTTTGTGTGCGTGCGTGCGTGCGTGCGTATCAGCGGTGGTAGCCTCGGCAAGCTGACAGCTCAGCTGAGCGTGCCTGGCCCAGCTGTAGAGGGAATCCTGGGTAATGCGGTCCTCCCCGATAAACAACCTGTCCCTCCATTCAGCCTGACCACTCAACCAAGAGGCCGGGAGATTAGCACAGCACAGCACACATCTCACACACCACTCTCACCCCCTTGACCCCTCCATGACCTCTGTGATCCATGGAGAGGTGAGCTGAGGGTCACGCGAGACTACACCATTATGTCCTGTTTTGTCCTGTATTTAGTTCAATGACTTTAAACTGAATTTAAAAAGATAGCTTGATTGATCCAACCACATAACACAAAGACAGGAATCATTTAACTGAAAGATAAACTCACCAAAAATGCCACAGCCACACCCTGACTAATTGAATTCATATTTGAGTAAAGTTAGAGATTCATTTATTTTACAATTGATTCTTGCTCAGACAAAAGTTCTCAAAAACATTGGGTTACCCTTGTATTTCACTCACAAACATCCATGAACAGCCATCACAATAAGTAAATAAATTATTCAAGGCAGAAGCAGACAAAGACAGGTCAGACTTTCACGAGACTAGCGCCGTGCACACAGGAGGAGCGCGGAGGAGAGTAGTGTGTAGGTCCATTTGTTGTTAGGTCCACCACACATTACCTCTTCCCTGGTCATCTGTATGGACTAAACTCTATTACACACCATGTATTAGACCACATGCTGCTGGCTAACACTTACCTGCAGGCAGTGTGCTCCCCTAGGGGGGCATTAGAGACCCTCCCCACCTCCCCCCACCCACCTCTATCATAAACTTTACGCTGTGCTCCTCAATCAGCTGTGCCCCCCGCCCCCCCACCCCCCCCCACCGCTCCCCCAGCTCCTGTCTATCTATTCTGGGAGCCTGCTCCCTGCTGCCTCCTCCTGGTCAGATTACACAAGGCGCCCTGCTCCGGCCGGGGGCACAGGGTCAGAGGAGGAGGGGTCTGTTGTCAACAGGCCCGAAGAGCAGAGGAGTAGAAGGGGAAGTGGAGACTTGAGAGAGAGGAGCTGGGGGGGATAAACTGTGCAGGAATGACAGGGACAAGACCCCCCCCCATACACACACACACAAACACACACACACAGTCTTCACACCACCCTCTCGCTCTCAGCGGCGTGCGGTGGATAAGATCAACAGTGTCAGTCATCTACTCCCCCATGTCACACTGTGATGGTGTGTGTGTGTGTGTCATCCAATACATTTATGGCATGCCTGTTCAGGGAACAATGGGGAGTGAGAATGCAAGGCGGAAGGATAAAGTAATTTGAAGGAAATGGGAGAGAACTGGGAGGAATTAAGAGGACAGGAGGGAAAAAGGAGCGAAGGAGGCAGAGAGGGCAGGACGCGAGGAAGGGAGGCGTCCAAGGGGAAAACGGCAGGGAGCGGGGAAGGACTTGCGCAGCGACTGTGAAACTATCTAGTTTTTTCAACCTGCGAGGGGACTTCTGAGGTGAGCTGCACAACCTCATTATTTTCCCCTAATAAAAGCAACATATGCTAAGACAATAAAAGCCCTTATTGGACACCTATTCATTAAAGAGCAGCCGTAAAGAGAGCGGGGCTCTGGCACAGGGATTAGCTTTTTAAAAGGGCTCTTTCTCTGGCTGGAAATGGCCTTAGTCTTACTTTAGCACGCCCATATGGGTGCATAGACCACCATAAAAGAGCTGAATTATACATGAAGAGGGCAGGCTGCTTTATTAGCCGTGGCGCTCTCTCTCTCTCTCTCTCTCTCTCTCTCTCTCTCTCTCTCTCTCTCTC
>JAODOY010000021.1:3111280-3123045 GCA_025399855.1 Forbesichthys papilliferus
TAGCTATGTGCGTGTGTGGGTGTGTGGGTTTGTGCATGTGTGCGTGTGTAGCTATGTGCGTGTGTGGGTGTGTGGGTGTGTGGGTTTGTGCGTGTGTAGCTATGTGCGTGTGTGGGTGTGTGGGTTTGTGCATGTGTGCGTGTGTGGGTGCATGAGTGTGTTTAAGAAAACCGCTGCCTGTTCGCCTGCCTGCCTGCTTCTCTTATTGATATTAAAAGCGCTGCATAAACGAGTGTTTAAAATGGCTGTCAGGGTGAGAGAGTAGGTGGATGAGAGAGAGAGAGAGAGAGAGAGATCCAATCACAAACCACAGCACAGCACACACTGGTAATGACCTGGAATAACAAAATACTGCCGGATTATTCCCTTTCCCTCTCTCCCACATCTCAGGCAATTCACAGAGAGCGGTGTGTGTTTGTGTGTACAGTGTGTACAGTGTGTGTGTGTGTGTGTGTGTGCGTGTGTGCGTGTGTCTTGAGCCCGCTTTAACTAGTCAACACGTAATGAAGTGAGAGCCATATGATGAATAGGATTTACGACAGTTGTTCTTAATGCTCAAAGTGCTCGGAATTGTAATGCTTGGGAAGGGAAAAGGGTAAGGGGGGGTGGGGGGGGGGGGGTGGGCAGGACCAGCCTTATCCGCACTAATCCCGCTCGGAGAAACCCGGCCCTCATCTCCCATTCAAATGCTGCTTTAGGGGCTGGGTCCACTCAGAGCATTCACATGGGGGTGTTAAGTACATACGTGTTTAAAACACTCCCCGCACCCCGAAGACATTTATCAACGTGACAATGCCGCCGGGCGGCCCCCCAATATCCCCCCCACGGGGGCCTGCCGTTGGCCTGTCACAGGAACGGGTGTCTATAATTATGCCAGCAGATAAAGCAGGGAGAAATGCAGGCCTAGCATGATTAACTGGGCTGCTGTTTGATCACATTTGACTAATTTGTGGCATAAATCTTCAAGCTGCGGTGCCCCCGCTAGAGACCATTAGCCTTGACACTGACACCCCTGACACCAGCGTATACACACACACACACACACACGCAAACACACGCACACACACAGTACACACACACCAACACGCAAACCGTTAAGAATAAGAAAAACGAGTGTGAGGTTGGTTGGCTTTTTGACCGCGGCAGCGTTGAAGGAGTATTTTAAAACAAAATCACACACACAGGACAAAACGCAGACCAACACAGTGTTCTGGTGACTGTGGACGCGGTGTTAAAGCCCTCTGTCTCCACGAGGGCAAGGAACCAGAGCACAGAGGCTACATCCACACACACACACACATTCACACACTCGCAGGTGTACTGTATTAGGCAAACAGGGGCTCTGAGATCTAATTATAACGCACAGAGAGAGAGAAAGAGAGCGTGAGAGAGAGAGGAAGAGAAAGAGAAAGAGGAAGAGAGAGGGAGAGAGAGAGACAGAGAGGGAGAGAGAGAGAGAGAGAGCGAGGGAGAACGCTGACACTGAAGCCCGCAGCAGAGCAGGCCCGGTCATTTGTAAACAGGTAACGATGCAGGCCAGGTGTGTGAGCATATGTACCAATGAGCAGGGCTAGGAGACAGGGGAGAGGTAGAGAGTCAGAGGAGAGATGGAAGGAACAGGCGGGTTGGGGTGGGCTGTGAGGGGAAGGAAGAGGCTCTAATTAGGGGGAATTTAACAGCGCCCTGTGCCAAACGGCTAAAATGGCCAACTGGGCACAGAGATTTATAACTGGGTTAAATTAGGCTGTCTAGCATGGTTCGGCAGGACCACCTGGTCCAGTCAACTGTCACAGTGATTATTATGCTTATGGAGACCTGTCACAGTGTTGCAGCTCCACACAAGCAAATGCACAAAGGCAAAGTGCATTCACGTGCCGCTAGCAAAGAGAACGCAGCACTCTTGTGCGTTTAGTGCAATATCAATCGGACTGCACTGAGTGAATGTGAGTTATTGAGATTGATACGGGCCCATTTAACGCGAATCAATGGGCCGTCGGACACGGGGGCAGCAGGCGCCAAGAGGCTCTGCCTCCATCTGCATCTGTATCCTTGATCAAATCTGCAAAGTAAACAGGTTCGGAACGTGACAGGTGATATTAAACTTGCAGATTGAGCGTGACTTTTCTCCCCCCGCAGGCTCGTCTGCCGCTCGGGGCTGGCGCTGTGGGGGCCGCGGCGTTCCACTGAGGCTGCTGAGAGCAAGGACGCGGCTCTGCCAGCCAGCCCCCGAGCAGCCATACTTTCATGGTCGGCTTCCATTTGAATATCTGACTGACAGGGAACATGGCGCCATTAAGGTGTCCCAGGAGCTGGGCACATGAGGAGGAAATGGGCAGATAAAACCCCCCAGGGGAGAAGAAAGGGAGGGGAGGTTTTGGAGGTGATAGAAAGGCTAGGCTGCCTCCAGAGCCTTTAACACCGGGACCTGCTCTTAAAACAATTCTGTCCCGGGCACCATCCATTCAGGTCTCCGCTCCTCCACACCCAAAACAACCTTGTCTCTCTGGAGCAAAAGCAGGATTTATCTAGCATGACTTACAGCCTCTCTCTCTCTCTCTCTCCCTCCTCTCTCTCTCTCTCTCTCCCTCTTCTCTCTCCCTCTCTCTCTCTCTCTCTCTCTCTCTCTCTCTCTAGCAGGAGGTCACAGAGTCTGCATGCATTCCAATATCCTCTGCTGTTGGCCCATATCGGCCCCTAAGATTCCTCCGTGCCGTACCAGCAGCGGCCTGCAGCATGTACTGTGTACGTGTGCGCACCGGGAACATCAGCAGCGTGCCGGGGCTAAGGCTCCTGCAGCGTACACCTGCCTGGAGGCCTAGAGGTTAAGCAGCCGTCAGAAGGGATAACAGAGGACGCTCTGCTGCCTAGTCACGCAGACACACAGCGGACCAGCAAGGGCGCCGGAAGGCCGCGGTTAGTGGCACCATGAAGTCACTCAGCCCAGACTGAGATGGAGGCAAACAGCCATGGCTGCCTCTGTACTTCCAACTATACATCAACCCCCCTCCCTCTCAAGTTGACTGCACTCCTTCGCAGACCTCCACAATGTCAGCCCCAATAAGGGTCAGGACCTGTCCCTCCTCCTTAGGAGCTCATTTGCATCCCGCCGGCAAACAGCCAGTCGGTTATTTCTTTTTTTTCTCTCTCTCAAAGCGCCTGCTAATCCAATCAGGTAGCTCATCTGTGAGGCCTTATCGCCGTGGACACCGGCATCTTAGGCGACCGCTTTTGCAGGCCCGTCGCGGGGCTGCCGGCTGTGATTGGTGGAGACGAGAGGGTCCGGGGGAGGCGGGCCTCACAAGGCTGCAGCCAGGTGTGCAGCTAGTGCAGCCAGCAGCGACAAGATGGAGGAAGGGGGACGACTCTTCACCGGTTACCACGGCAGCCCCGGGAGCAGCTGTGATACATATTTCGTGTGAAATCTGGATTACACTGGTAGGATTTCATGCTTATCTATTGGGGAGTGCAGGGCCTGGTCCATGCATGCAAAGACAGTATTATACAGTACTGTAATATGCATATCTTATCTTAATAATTAAGAAATACATTGTAAAAAGGTACACTCTTTGTTATAGCTGCCCCAACCCCGCACAATTCCTCCCCAGCTCATTGTTTATGTTTGGATCTGAATGGCGGACATGCACATCTGAAAGGGGAGGGGTAGAGTGTGTGGGTGTGTGTGTGTGTGTGTGTGTGTGTCTGGGGGGAGAATAGGTAGAGAAGACTGCAAGCACACAGCAGCCTCTTTCACAACAAAACCACAAAAGGGTAAGTTCACTCCTGACACAACCTTTGGACAGCTCTGTCTGGAACCGCGCAAAAACAATACAATGCTGAAAAAACACAACAATGCTGGCTGGGTGAAAACACACAACACTGGCTTGGTGCCAGCGCTGATGTATATGTCCTTCAGCCTAAAGGGGGGCAGGCAAACCCTGCTTGTGTAGGTTAATGTCTAACTTTCACCAGGTTGCAACACCAACACACACACACGCACACACACAGACGCACATACGCACACACATACACACGCACGCACGCACGCAGGGTCAACCCAGCACAAGAGCAGCTACGAGAGCAGAAAACACAGTGTGCTTGTTCGGGGCTCTACAGAGGTGATCCGGCTGCCGAGAGTGACTCCGTGTCCGGGGACATAGAGGAACGTTGGGGGGGAAGGGGGGGCCACGGAGCCACATAAAGGTACAAGGGGACGGAGGGAACAGCTTGGCCGTCCTTGTGCAGAATCCCACAGAGACCTCCGTCCCATCCGTCTCTCTCTCTCTCTCTGACTCCATTCTTTCTTCTCCCTCTCCTCTCCACCTCCTCCTGTTGTCACTGTTTCCCAACACCTCCCCCCCTCCACCATCTACTAGCTCGTGCCAGCAGCCCCCCTTCGCGGCGTCCCGTGGCGGTGTGGCGGTGCGGAGGCCGAGGCGATGGAGCGCGGCAGGCGCGGTCGTCCCACAGTCGTCTCACAGCCCATTGCCATCCCTCCCCTGGCCCACGCCCGTCTCTCTCCAACCCCCCCCACCCCCTCGCGTCCCAATCTCCCTTCCCCGTCATTAGCTTGGGATGAAGCCAGATTGGATTTACCTCCTCAGACTGATGGTATGTTTCCGCGGATTCTCTTATCGCTCGCTCTGCTTCTGTACACCCGGTGCGGCAACAGGCCTGGAAGGCTTCACGTGTCCTTATAAAAAAAAACTTTTTATTTTATTTTCTTATGTGATTACAATCTAGTGTTTCATTTCATTTGTAGAAAAATCCAAATGTCAGAGAGAGAAAGAGAAATAACCAAAGCCACTGTTGAAAAATACAAAAACATAAAACATAACCCATATTTTCCCGGTCATTAAGTTCCTGCAAGTGAAGGATCATTTCATCCTATTGGTGCGTGTGCTTACACTGAGGTGAGGGAGCTTCCCACTGGAGGGTTTAACCCAAGTCCAATATCACATTTAAAGGCATACTGCTTTGTGACGGGAATAGTTTTCAGTTTGAACCTCACCTCAAATACGGTCTGTGCCCGTCGCATTCCTCTCTACTCCCCCCCACCTCCTTCAAACGCCAATTAGCTCTCACCTTCTCTACCCCCGGAGAGAGAAAGAGAGAGAGAGAGAGAGAGAGAGAGAGAGAGAGAGAGAATTGACAAACACAGGATGCTACACATCTCTCTACTTTCTGCTTTTTCATAATAAAAAGCTGAATGTGTGTGTGCGTGCGTGCGTGCGTGCGTGAAGCAGTATGTGTTTGTCGATATCTGTATCCACACTCATGTCCATGGGTATATAGTGTGATGGTATTGTACACGTGTGTGCGCTTGTGTGTATGTACGTGTGTGTGTGCGTGTGTTGGCATCTGTATATGTGTGCACGTGCAGTTCTACATTGGGAGTGAACACGCGCGTGTGTGTGTGTGTGTGTGTGTGTGTGTGTGTGTGTGTGTGTGTGTCCAGTGCATGTGATAAGCCTGTGGTAGCAGTGGTCCTGTGAGGGACCCCGGGCCCTGCTCTCTTGATTAGTCATTTATCAGGCCTGGCAGCCAGGACCCGCCATAATCACTCTTCTCTCTCCTCCTCCTCCTCCTCTCTCTGCTGATCCCCCCCCCCCCTCCATCCCCTCAACACCCACCCACAACCCTACAACAATGCTACCCCCCACCGCACACACACAGAGGTCTAGAGTACCAACCTCTGTTCCCTCCTGCCAGTAGGTTGTCTATGGGTGGGTCCAGAGACGAGCATCACCTCCCCAAATATTCCCCTTGAACCCCAAAACATGTTCCGCATCCTCATTCCTGCTATTTAGCATGTGCTCTTCCACGTGCACACACACATGCACTGCTCACAGTTACCACGACGATGCCAGACGCTTTGTTTTGGTCCTTTTTTACCTTTGGTGCCGTTGTGTGTTCACCCCCCCTCTCTCCTCCCCTCTCCCCCTCTCTCTCCCCCCCCCCCCTCTCCCCCTCTCTCTCTCCCCCCCCTCCCTCTCTCTATAGTACTGTAGCATATATTGGTAGCTAATGACAATTTTCCAGTTTTCGCTTCAATAAAGTGTTTTTATTGAATATGTGTGTGTGAGTAGGGAGGTGCTGGTGTGTGTGTGTGTGTGTGTGTGTGTGTGTGTGTGTTTGGGGAGGGGGGCGTGTTTGATGATGAGAGGGAAAAGGGGGCTGAGCGGCTGTCTTTCACACAGACAGGAGACCCTCCCTCTCTCCAGCCAGCTCCCTGCCCCGTCAACCGGCAGCGTCAAGTGCAGGGGGGGGGATTACGGCGGTGAACGCTTATGAGGAGGCTGAAATTAGTTGAGGTGCGGTTAACAAGCCGTCCCCGTGGAAAAAAAAGTGTGGAAATCCTGCCTTGCTGAGGACAGGGAATGCAATCTGGAATATGCAGACCGGTGGGTGTTGGAGGTATGAAAGAGCTGCCTCCATCCCCCCCCCGCCCCCCAAACACCACCCCTGCAACCCCCCTGGCCAAGTCAAGTCATCCCCTTCATCCACCCATATCTTCCTCCCACAACATGAAGGGTAGAGGGAGAAACAGATAGAAATGCATCGTATTTATAAAAAGTCACAGAGCGTGGCTTTAAAAGAAAGGCTATCGACACATCGGAGTAAAGCTAAATGA
The DNA here is from genome assembly GCA_025399855.1 of Forbesichthys papilliferus. Classification (NCBI taxonomy): domain Eukaryota; kingdom Metazoa; phylum Chordata; class Actinopteri; order Percopsiformes; family Amblyopsidae; genus Forbesichthys; species Forbesichthys papilliferus. The sequence goes on from JAODOY010000021.1 coordinate 3,117,912, forward strand.
GCGTTAAAGACGATACGAAGGGGCAAATAAGATGATGTAAAGGAACAAAGCCTGTGTGTGCGTGCGCGTGCACAAGAGTGGTGTGTTCTATTACAACTTATGACAGCTGTTTGAACCCCCGGGGAGATAACAGCTGGACCTCCGCTCCACACACACACACACACACACACACACACACATGCACATCTTCCTCCCTCCCTCGGTCTCTCCTTAACCATCTCCATATCCCTCCATCCCTGGCCTCATCTACTCCAGCTTTCCGTCTCCACCTATTCATTTCCTGCTACACTTCGCTCCCCATACACACGTTGTCATTACGCTCCACAAATACTTTCTTTGTGTCAGGTTGTCGCGGGCTACGGCTGATGGGCAATGCGGTGCACTCTGTGGGGATAGGATACAATCTGGGCTCTATTGAGCAGCCTACTCCCCACATACATTAATACTAGCTACAGGGGCAGGGGGTTAGAATGGCATCTTAGAATGATGGCCTTTAAGGATAATGATACTGTGTTGTTATAGGTTAAGTCATCTCCTTGTGAAGTCCCCACAGTATCAGTTTAATAACACTGTATATAAACAGTCCACAGTGTATAAATAGCATACAGTATATAAATAGTATACAGTATATATAGGATACCTACATTATATACTGTATACAGTACAATATGTATGTGTATGTTTAAATTACTTTAAATGACCCACAACCACATTTTAGACCGGTGTCCTAGTGTGAATGAGGTCTGGTTGGAATCACTATTTAAACAAACTCAGCAGGGTGACAGAGTCTAAATGGGGGTGTCATAGCACAATTATGAACCAGGCCTTTAACCACGCGTCTGCAACCCCCAGTGTGTCCCTTTACAGGCACGGCTGTGTAATAGCAGCCCTCTTATAAAACAGAACCTCTCTCTCTCTCTCTCTCTCTCTCTCTCTCTCTCTCTCACACACACACACACACACACACACACACACACACACACACTCAAGCACGCACGCACACATGCGCACTAACACATTATTCACCCCACCGCCCCTTTAAATGATCCAAAGATGTATGAGGCCATCTGTAAACCGCAATTAAATACCAGGCTGCTTAACGCCGCCACATGCTACATTAGCAGCCTCTGTCCAAAGCCCTGTAGCACAAGGTCACATGACACAACGCAGTTAAGGCTGCTTATTAGGCATTCAACCCACAGTTCCAGCAGGGACATACAATATACAGAATGATGTTGGTCCTCTCAACTTTCTGGACATTTGGTGAATTAAGTGACAATTACTTGAAACTTAGAATTGTTGATGTCACTTCTAGAAAAGTCTTTATGGGCAAATCACTTTACTTATTTTTGCATGGAATATTGTGGATACAGTGTGTGGCAAGACTTCCCTTCTCTCACAAATTAGGAGAAAACAAACAGGGCTCTGAGGCTAAGTGGGATTTAACATAAGAAAAGCTCGTTCTTATTTTTGTATTTTTCTGTACATATAAGTGATAATGTGAACAATCTAGCCCTGCACCCCCTCCCTCTGACAGTTAGCCACCAGGGCTGGGAGACAGCAGTTCATGAAATCAGTCTGCTGTTCATTCTCTCCTTTCAATTCAGTCCAATCTAATGCCTTTTTATTGTCAGCCTCATAATAGTCTCTGTCTCTCTCTCTCTCTCTCTCTCTCTCTCTACCCGTCTCCCCTCTCACCCATTTAGAAGGTTCTTGCCTGCGCTTTTTCCTTATGAGTGTATTCCTCAGCTAAATTGTCTCACCCCACACGACCATTCGCAGTGCCTTGACTGCACTGGCCCTGTCTCTCAGCGCTAATTGTCTCATTCTCAGGACTTTACAATGCTAGACAGGCACTAGGTGTGTTAAGGAGACAGACTGCGGAGCCAGTGTGTGGCTGCTAAATTACATCCCTGGCCTTTCTATGCTTGGCAAAGACACTTAATAAGCTCTCGATGCGTTCAACCGCCAGGTGAATAGTTCACTGCTCTGTTAAAGCTGAATAGCTCCGCAGCGCATTGTGCGGGCACGTGCACGTGCGCATGCACGCTGGGTGCGTGCACGTGCCTTTGATCCGTGCGGCTCTGTTTATCATGCATGTAGATCAGTGCTCGCTTACAGAACTCACCTGAGCAAAAACTCTCCTCTCTTCTCTCCGAGCTTCTCTGACGTTCTTCCTCCTTGCTCTCGACCCAGACAGACATCCCCCAGAGCTAGAGCACTCTGCTTTCTCTCTCTCTCTCCTCTCTATCTCTCTCTCCCCCTCCTCTCTATCTCTCTCTCCCCCTCCTCTCTATCTCTCTCTCCCCCTCTCTCTCCATTCAGTTTTTCTTCTCTAACCCCGCCTGTCTCTGTTCATAATGCCAGCTCTGAGCAGGTGCCCTGTGGGAGGCCTATATACAGCACTGCTATGCATCTATATCATGCAGCACTGTATGGATGTTGCGTTGAGAGGCACACGCATTCAGCCACAACGTGACGCTGCTATCTTTTCCTTTCATCACTCCCCCCCTCCCTCCCTCCCTCCCTCTGCTGTTTATCCATCCATCTTTCTATCGGTTGCTTCCTCTCACTCGGTCACTTTCTGCATTCTCACTCGCTGTCATGTGCGCGTGCACACACACACACACACACACACACACTGGAGCCATACCAAATGCTCTATATTCCGTTGGTGAGCAGTGATTTATCACAGGTGTTCCTCACAGTGGGCAGATAGTGCTGGTTGGAAGGCCTCTAAATCTCTCTCTCTCCTCCTCTCCTCTGTATTCTCCTCAGTGCCGTCCTTTTCTCTCTCCTGCTTTACTGCGCAGGACTCCCTCAGCCGCTGAGTGTGTGCACGTGTGTGTGCGTGTGTGTGTGTGTGTGTGTGCACGTCTGTACGTGTGTGTGTGTGTGCGTGCGTGAGGGGGTGGGGGAAGAAAAAAACGTAAGTAGGCTTTGTCTGCGCTCGGGGTAATGATGCAGGAACCACCAAAGCCCCCTGCAAAAGCATCATTCTCCGGGGGTCACTCGCTCTGTCTCTCTGCCTCTCCCTGCCCCCCACACACTCTCTGAGGCTGACACACACACACACACACACACACCTAAATGAAGTCAAACTGCGTTGACTTGTGTACATAAGAGCAAGACATAATCAACACAAGAATTGTACACACACACACACACACACACACGTACACGCACACGCACGTGTGTTCCCAAACAGAAAACTATTAGTATTTACAAACAAAACAACATAACTACTGTACAGTATAAGCAGCAGCACCACTGTATTGGCAATTTAATTTATATAATTATGGAAGATTAGAGCGTTTAAATGATTATTACATAATCCCAGTTTGATTCATCTTGTGTTGAGAAGCAGCAGAAACACATATTTTCTTAGTACCAACCACAAAGGGTTAGGCTAAAACACATTTCAAGTCAGCCAGGCTGTACCTTTGCTATATTCTAGGTGTCAATCAATTCATTAACAGCCTATTTGGCTACCTTTCTTTTTTTTTTAATAACAATCGTTCAAACAGAGATGCTAGTATAGGATTGGACCACATTCAACCAACTGGAACAGGGAGGTTTTCAACTGAGAGTTCCCGAGACTGAGCAACGCAAATGCTAGAGGCAGACATGGCAAAACCAGGATGGCATTACCCACCCACCTACCAGGCAGGCGCACAGAATGAGGGCATAGCAGAAAGGGAGGAATAGAACGGGTCAGCCCCAAACCTCCCAGTAGCACTGACATACTGTACAGTTCACAGGCACAGCGTCTTTAAATAGAGACCCCATTGGTGTGCTATGGCCCATGTGCATGTGTGTTCAGAAGTGTGTGTTCTGGGTGCATCCTGACCACGGGTCATCAGATAGAATAGATGGGAGGGGGAGGGGGGGGAGAGAGAGAGAGAGAGAGAGAGAGAGAGGGCTAGTGAAAGATCAAGAGAGAGAGAGGATGAGAGAGGCATAGAGGGACATAGAGAGAGAGAGAGAGAGAGAGAGAGAGAGAGAGAGAGAGAGAGAGAGAGAGAGAGAGAGAGAGAGATGGTGGAAAAAAAAGAGACACTTAGTGAAAGGAAAGTGGGATCCAACAGAACGGCATCACAGCAGAATCCTAAATTGGTGGAATCTAAATGAGCATCACTTCCCGCACAATAATTACCCTGCCTTTCTGCCTTTGTAAGTCGTCGGCTCAGCCCTGACAACTGCTCTCCCCAGAGAGAGAGAGGGAGGGAGGGAGAGAGAGAGAGGGAGAGAGAGATAGAGAGAGAGTCCTCCCCCCTCCACCGACACACCATTAGGGAATATCAGGGAATATTACACCCAGGAATTAACGCTCCAAAGCGCCTTCGCCAGTTTTAGGTGTGCGGCGCTTCACACCCCGCCTTCCCCCAGACAAGATAATCCGCGCTCTAGTGCCGGATATACGGCACTAATCACTGGTTGAGGGGAAGGGGGGGGGGGTGGGGGGAACCACTGAGGGCATGGGAGACGAGCGGAGGAGAGGGACCAGGAGACCAGGAGAAGCAGGGAATAGGGGTCTATGAGGCATGACCCCACCCACTGCTAGCATAAATGCAAGACATGTCTGGGAACATTAGTGTGTATGTGTTTGTGGGGACGAGGGGTACGTATGTTATTTTTGTGCATGTGTAATATATATATATATATATATATATATATATGTGTGTGTGTGTGTTTGTACCTAAAACAAATCTAAACAAAGTGGTGCAGACCGCACCACGTATCGCCATCAAAGCCTTGGTAATGCGTGGGTCAATGTAGGGAGTGGAGCTTCGGAGGGAGCACCCTACATTATATGACTTTGAAGTTAGAGGTGTTTGTTTTGATCCAGTTCAACAATCTTTCTCCAGAATCCGTGACTTCACCTTTAAGGCTAGGAGGGCATGGGCTACGGGACAGGCAGTTATCCCTCTAGGCCTCCTGAGCACTCTGTGTCTCCATCTAGGCCTCCTGAGCACCATGGGTCTCCCTCTGGGCGTCATGTGTGTGTTTACCTGGTCCTGAGCACCCTGTGTCTCCCTCTGGGCCTCCTGTGTGTGTTTACCTGGTCCTGAGCACCCTGTTTCTCCCTCTGGGCCTCCAGTGTGTGTTTACCTGGTCCTGAGCACCCTGTGTC
>JAODOY010000021.1:3177980-3195286 GCA_025399855.1 Forbesichthys papilliferus
TGAGGAGCTGCCCAGCCTCTACATCTGTCGCCCTTATACGCCGGCAGCAATTTACCTAAATTAGACTGTGATGCACAGGGGTTTAAGTTGTTATGTTTAAAAAAAAATAATAATAAAAAAAAAATGAAAAGAAGACGTGTATCGAGAGAGAGACTAAACCAACGTGTGTGTGTGTGTGTGTGTGTGTGTGTGTGTGTGTGTGTGTGTGTGTGTACCTGTGGCCTTTTCTGGGTTGTTACACATGAAGCAAAGCCATCCCTCCTCCTCCTGGCTGTAACCAAACAGGTCAAAGAAGCGAACCTCCTCCAGATGGATCTGTAGCCTGTCCAGGTCCTTTACGAATGATCGATAGAGGGAGAGAAATGTTTTTAGGTGAGAATAGGAGATAGATTGACTGATGGCGAGTTTTAAACAGCCTGAGATTGGCTGGTGAGATTGAGGGCCCAATGGTGTGCATTACAAATGTGTGTTAGTCGTCTGTTACACATTTGGAACACAGGAAGAAATGGATATGTTATAAAACATACTCACATTATAAAAATGATGGATATAAAATCTTCCACTTAGGTTAGAGTGCTACATAGACAAGGGCACTGAAAATGTGGCTGAACCTGCTTTCCTTTTGAGGCAAAATCTACTAAATCTACTAGGGTTTAGCATAACAAAGACAGACAAAGGCTAACAATGTGGCCTAGCAATACAGGACAACAACCTGATCAAAAAAGGACAAAAGATGAAAGTTACTTAGACACATCTCCACTAATCCTCACAATGGTTGTTGGTTCCCACCTCTGTCACACACAACGAAAATTCAATAACAAACAGAAAGAACAGGCATTGTAAATTATTAGAGAGAGACTTTTCACACACGGCATCAGGCTTACAGACGTAAACATCTACATGTCTCTTAACGAAACAGTGATTGGCAGGTACCGTGACATCCACAGAAACAACACAGCGAGATTACAGTATCTAGTAATAATCTGTCTCTATGTGTACCACTGCCTCAATATTCTGCTCCAATCCCTAACACCACCCCCTATCTAATTGTGTTTGAAGAACTACAGTAATGTGAACAAGATGGATGATTGCATCTTGGGTTATTTGTGAGAACACTAGTTGTTATGCATTAAATTTGAACATTTTAAGGAATATTAAAGTGGCATGATGATTGCAGGTAGAACCCTTGTTAGAAGCAATCAAATAACTAGAAGGACGAAAATAATATTTAAAGCAAGTCGATTGTTGTAGTATTTGAATGATGCAATTATATGAGCAAAACTGAAAAAGGAACAATTGATTTAATTTACAAACCCAATTATACATAAAGTCAGGCTAGTGTTCAAGCGTGATTTAAGAAGCGATTTGAGAGAGTGACTTGAGAGCCGCCGTACTCCCTCAGCCAGTGAACACAGATGGCAAAAGACCCCTCTGAGGGAATGCATTGACTCCAAAGGTTCAAAGCTCAACCAACAGGTGAGAACAGTTAGGGATTCTCCCATCCATAACGCTTCCTCTCTCTCTCTCTCTCTCACTCTCTCTCTCTCTCTCTCTCTCTCTCTCTCTCTCTCTCTCTCTCTCTCTCTCTCACACACACGCACACAGAGCAGACAGCGACATCTGATACGTGTTCCTCAAGGCCAAGGCTATTGTATTGTTAAGGCAAAGGTATTTATATTTTTCCCGACGACTGCATAATTCCAGCCAACTACATTCAGAAGAATAAATGCAAAAACAAAGCATTTGTTTTATTCGCTTCGAGATTTGTAACCTACCTACTTTGCCAAGCAATGAAACTGGTGTAACCAATCACAACGAATAAATCGTTGTGATTGACAATCACATGACAATAGCGGAACAGAGGTGCGTTTAGAATTGGTGAACATTTTCTCGTTCTCGTACATTCAAGGTCAAAGCAAACATGTTTGCCAATTTTGAACTCACCTCTATAATTTTGCTGCTCGTTCAAATATCTACTGGTCTACAGAAAATATGGAATATGTCGCTGCAAACCTGAAATGATTATAGTAAGTTGACATTTGGCTGTTTCTTAATTATATTAATTGTGAGTTTGCTTTAGAAGGCACACTACTTACCCACATAGCCTACAATTTTCCAAACAAATTAACTGTTTGGGAGATTGTAGGCTAGGAGTATTTCATCCTAAAATACTGGATTAAGTTACTGCTCCGTCTGGACAACATGATGGTCGTTGGTGTAGGGCACATCAGAATGTAATTCACAACCCACCTTTACCACGCCAGTGTGTTGGATGCTTGTTTTGAATATATATCTCCCTGCTTCCCTTGTCGACTACTTGGATTAGGCCTATAGTCATTCCACCCTTTTCTTTTCTTGTCCGCCCTTAAAATGACAATAATACCGTTTATCGCGAATATTTCTGGGACAATTAACTGGCCAACAAAAAACAGTTATCGTGACAGGCCTACAACTGGGGAAAGGCTACTACTAACATGGCCTTCCACACGTAGGATCGGCCAGGGCAACGGGAGATCTTTGTCGGTGACAGCGATGCCTCAGTGAGCTCAAAACTGCAGTGGCACACGCGAACAATCCAAACACACCTCACCAATTTTTAATTTCTTCCATTAGAATTAATTATGACGCCGAAGGCAATTTGTGTACCCTGTGTTTAAGACTGCCTACTGGATTAATTAAAAACTGGATGCTGGAAAATTAATGTGTGAATTGTTATGCCTTCCTATAATGAGCCATCCCATGCTATTACAGAGGAGTGTACTGTACGATCACCTTCAGGCCTCCGAACACACAAGGTTCATTAAAGAGCACAAAGCCAGTCGCAAGTCAACTTATAGCAACTACAGTACAGAATGCCGACCTCAGCGGATTATCAATGGAACACAGTCTACACCAGTCAGATATTCAAATTCATGCTGAATATACAACTAGGTTAGGAAGACTATCTGGAGGGGCCACAACATTTTCTCTGCATAATTATAATGTTTGACCTGCATCAAAACCTTACAGGACAAAAGCTATACAAATAAAACAGACTCAAATGTGGCTTTGGTGGGACAGAGAGGAGAGAAACACGTTAGAGAGGTAAAGGTCACGCTTCCTAGCACAGTTCCTCTATTATCGGATACACTGCAGCACCCTTGAGTCTCACAAGCGGCAACATCTGTCAACGTCTCCGAGACGTTGGCTGGAATCTGCATGCTGACAGTGGCGGGCCTAGCTAGAATCAGCCTCCATTTCTCACCCCCGGACCCTTCAGATGGGTCTTAAACTTAATATTTAACATTGATGGCTATGGAGATTCATTCAGTCTCTGTGCCTCATCGTGAGCTTGCACGGCATAGGAAGATGTCTGTGCAAAATACAAATAGAATTTAGCAACAACAACAACAACAAAACTAAAAAAGAAAGATGTAACATAACCAACCTCTCCCAGCCTGCAGTCTCCAGCCAGCAGAGGGAATTCCTCCCAACCCAACCCGGCAAACCCAAAGTGAGTCTGTCTTATAATGTAAAAGGCCTGTTAATTCAACTGCCCACCAGTTATTCCCTCCCTCATAAGCCAGGTCTAATGAATGTCTTTAATAGGCCTACTGCCTCTCACTGCAGTCCCTGTGTCCACATTAAGACCTTGCACACCTCTGCTCGCAATCTCAGCGCTGGTCAAACTAGAATGGTAACAGCCAAGCGGGGAGACATCGGTTTATATATTTACTTTGAATGCCCCCTTCCTGGGCGTGACCCCTGACCCCTGTGATAACGCGGGCCAGCGGGAAGAGATTGGCTGTGTGAGCTGTGCTCGGACCGCCGGTCGTTAACGCCGCGCTTTACTGGCCACAGAGAAACTGGTGCGAGCAACACATGTAGACATGCACGCAAGCACACACAAACACAAGCGTAAACCAAAACCCATGCAAAAGACAGAATACTGATATGTTCAGTGTGTTGCTGTAGGCCTGGGAATAAGAACAGCCGGTTCATTTGACCTGGCATGCACGTATGTGTGTATGGACCGCCGGAATGTGTTTGAAATATAACAGGATAAATGCTTCTACGCAACAAAACATTCTTATAAATTCACAGGTTAAAACAAAATGACGTGTGTTAATTATGGAACATTCAACAGAAATTGTATTAGGGGCATTCTGTCAGCGCCATTCTCTATCAATTACACCCTGATGAAATAGCACTGCATTCAACAATATCAATATCCAGGTAATTTCATTTCAAAGGACAGGCAATTAAAGCGGAATCGGGGTCAATGGAACACAAAGCAGCGTGAAAGCCACTGACTAAAGCACTTAAAGGCAGGGGAGTGAGAAACGAGCAGGACAAGAAAAGCGCTCTGATTACATTTCACCTGTCGTCAATGACACACACTGGGAGGATGTGTGTCATTGAGAGGCTGGATTGTGTATGTGGATAAGCAGCTATATCTGCTCGTGGGTAGTATGTATGGGCACACAAAGATACTCACAATGCACACATGGTGTATCTGTGTGTATTCCTGTGTCTGGTGATATAGTGCACGCATGTTTGTGCATGTGTGTGAGTTTGTGTGTGTGTGTTTATTTTGGTGTGTGTATAAAGGAGTGAGTGAGCATGTGCATTCATATCGTGTGTGTGTGTGTCTGTGTGTGTGTCCGTGCGCATGCATGTGTGCGTATGAGTGTGTGTGAGCATGTGTGCGTGATTGCACGTGCGTGTGTGCGCACGTGAGTGCACGCTCACGTGCGCGCGGTGCCTGAAGACATGCGTGCAGTAATAGACTGGTGCTGCTGGAGTCAGACAGCTGCCCGGTGCCATTCACAGCTCACAGCTCCCAGCCACCACTCTGCTCCGCTAGTGCCTTCTGATGAGAATTAATGTACTCTGACGTCCCCTGGGACTCCACCCCCTTCCCTCCCTCCCCCCCCCCACCCCACCAACACCACCCGCACGCCTAATGAAGAAATACAACCTTGCCACGACGCTGAGAGAGAGAGAGACAGAGAGGGAAGGACGGACGGACAGACAGACACAAGGGAGATGAGGGAGAAAGACCCGAGAAGGGGTTTAGGATGCGGTGGCTCACAGCATGCAGAAAGCTCCAGTGTGGAGCTCACTTCTCCGTGTGTGTGTGTGTGTGTGTGTGTGTGTGTGTGTGTGGGGGGGGGGGGGGGGTTTGTTGTCCAGCTTTTGGGTGGGGAGCTTTATTTGGTGCCCAGATGTCACCGGACACAGGCACCATTAGGGTTGCATGCATACTGTACACGTGTACTGTACGTAATACGTAGACAGAGCTAGAGAGGGGGCCCAGCGCAGCCTCTACGGGTTCGGCTGGGCGCTCAGGACACGTGGCCTGGCTGGCCATGCCCCCGCCCCAGGGCTGCCAGGGGCAAAGAGTGCCCTGCCTCTCCCCAAGGGCTTCCCCTGGCGCCAACACACACACACACACAGTCACAGCGCCCTGCTCGGACCAGAGCGGGTGAGCAGAAAGGATGACAGGGCAGATGACCCCGAAATAGCAGAAGTAGGACCGGCCAGGGACGCACACCACAAATGCCATAAAAGCTGACTACCGCAGAATGCGTGCTACACAGAGTCTGTTAGCCTGTTGGACCAATGTCAAACAAACAGACACACACACACACTGCAGTACTCCTGGGGCCTAGTCCATATGGTGTCCAGCAGTGACAGACAGAGTGTCCTTAAAGCACATAGTGTTTTAAAAAAAAAAAAAAATAGCAATAAAAATAACAGTGCCTCCGAGATGTTTTTTACCAATCAGCAAAAACTAATTTGGATCTTTTTAGGCCTCCCTCTCTCCCTCCCCCTCTCTCTGAAATGTATTTTATACGACACAAAGTTCTCTGGAAACTTCTAGGTTGGGGTTGAGTGGTTGGGGGAACTCTTGGACTCACAGTTTCTTGGCCTTGAAGGACTCCGCAAACTCCCTGACACTGCGGAGAGAGGCCAGATCACACATCATGGCTTCCACTCTTGCTTTTTGCTGCGGAGAAAAGAAAAAGAAAAGACATCGATAGGTGAGTTGCAAGACATTGTTACCACAGCAAATGTCTGTCATTTAGCAAGACTATTATGGAAGCATGCATGGGTTCAAACGTGTATTGAAGACGCTGTTGTCAAGACAAGTAGCTGTTCCTCTGAGGGACGCTAATAACTGCGTGAGCGTTGACACACGGTTACAGGTTTGAGTTGAGACCGAAAGTGCCGGGCCTTGCGCTCGCCTCTCCTTGGCGCGCGGCTTCGACGGTGCACGCATAGGTGTGCGCACCTCATCTCACACCATATGTTGTGAGACAGCGAAAGATAAATGACTTTGGAACTGAATGCATAGCTGCATTTACACACCGAGGGGGAGACTAAATATTCATCATCATCCGCGCCGTTTCCTCGTAGCACGCGCGCCTCGAGCCAGAGGCCTCGGCAGACAGGATGCGGAGGCCTCACGGAACATGATTCTTCTAGAGCCTTCTAACGCCCCACCCCCCACTGTGACAGACAAGTACAGGACTACTGTCCTACGGTCTACCTGTCATCCGCCGCCTGTGTCAGTCATTGCCCACACAGGCCTCATGGACTGACTGCTAATTCTAGAACTTTGCAATATGGACGGGGTGTCTCAAGGAAGAGGTCAGGCTGTGTTTTATTACGAACTCAGCTCTAACAGACAGTTGTTCAGTAGCTTGTAGCCCTCCATATTGCGTGCACATATTCATGACATGTTTTTGAGGACCGGGTGTCCAGAGATGTTGAGAATGTCTGTATGGTCAATACAGTACATTCGCCACCACAAATACTAGATGGAAAAATCTACAGAATGTGATATAATTATAAGTAAAAGAAAATGGACTGAAAAAATATGACATATATTGGATAATGAAGAGTATCAAATGGTAACGTTTAACCTTACTTACGTACTTGCTTACTTTACTCACTAACCTAAATGCATTATGTGGAAATATAGTTGTTAGTAAAATCCTAAAGCACACATACATCTCAGCATGTGTGTGCATGTGCACGTGGGCATGTGCCATAAACCAGGGTGCGAGGAGTTCTGCTTAGACTGCCTGTCCATGACGCTCCATTAGACCCATCCCTCACGCTGCAAAGAGAGACAGAGCTCCCAGCATTCCCTGCTGGCGCGACTGGGTTCGGGAACACCGCTTATTCCCCCCACCCTCTCCCTCGCCCCTCCCGTCAAGGCCGTTCCCCGAGGAACTCTGTCAGCTCCCATTCCTCCCCCCCCCCCCATTGGAACAGCGTTCCATGCTCTCCACCCACCGCTGCTCCCCACCGCGCACCCTACCCCCTCTGCCAGCTTCGTCTCCCAGATCTGATCTCCGTCCCGTGGGCGTCGTGCGGGAATGTCGCTTCCCCGCGCGTCTGTCTTCCCAGAGCTAACTGTACATGACACGCTCGACGAGGACGCTCCACGCAGCGGCGAGCACAAGCAAAACAATGGAAAGACGGCATTAAGAGTGTCTTCGCATGTAAATGTGACTCTTCAGGCGTTTTACCGACACCTTAACTGCCCTGGGGCATATTTACGCATTCATGCAATAGGGGTGCGCACATGCACACACACACGCACACACACACAGATGCGCGTGCACACACAGGCACACATCCTCACACATACAACAAATGCAGTGTTGTGACTCAAGGGTAAAGCCATTCTATCATACCATTATCTATGCCTGAGTTATTCTCTCCAAGCTACACTTGACTATTATATGGATGCTATTACATAGCATTAAATGGCTGATTATAGCTATTATAGATATGATAATAGGGTATCTGCTTTATATGATCTACACACAGCAGTAATCACAGGTGAGAGGAGATGACTGGCTAAGTTAATGGCTTGTCTGTGGAGTATACAATACCTTCCCAGTCGCGCACACGTACGCACACACACACACGCACGCACACACACACACACGCGCGCACACACACACACACGCACACATGTGCACACGCACACAATGCGTAGCCAGTGACACACACACAGACGCGGGCTGCGGACCAGGAACATAACTCTCCACATGACGTTCTCAAATGTGGAGGTGGAGCAGGAGAATGAGCGGTTTCACAACTGACAGCATGTAGCAGGACAATGGATGGAGGATGAAAGGCCCAAAACTTCCATTGTGCCTGAATGCAGCGTGGCTGTTTAAAGAAAAACACATGCCACAGTTTATTCTAAAGTTCATCCCGTCACTGTGACTAGCAACAGGACAGTGTAAACATCCACTGGCTCCCAGCTTTTGTGTGCATGTGCATGTGGAGAGCATCTTCCCAAAATCATCTCCCCCCTCTCCAGAGCTGCAGAGGAAACCGGGTAAGGATGGATGGAATCATAGAAGACTCGCGGGAGAGGCTGGTGGGGGCTGGAGGGTTGCAGGCGGGCAGGGGATCACTGGACCACATCCAGGGAAGAGAGGTGAAGCAGCCTGCCTTCCTCCCTGCCTTCACCCCTCCCCTGCAGATTGAAGTCTTGCGAAGAAAATAAAGTTTATTGCCTGGAAAGAGATGGGGAAGGGGGGGAGGGGGGGGGGAGCATGTAAAAAGCATTAAAGCGATCGAGGTGAACAATTAGACAGATGGCCAGGTTTTGGAGAGGAGGGGAGGTGTGCAGGGGGAGAAACGAATGAGGGAGACATAAGATAGAGGGAGAGAAAGCGTGAACGCAATCATTCGGGGCTTCCTCTTCTTCTCTATTTTTTTTACGAGGACCCTGATAACTCCTGGTCTCTTCAAGGGCGAAAGGGAAAGTGAGAGGCAGCGAAGCCTCTCTGGTTAACTCTGGAGTTATCGCTGAGTGTGCAACGCCACGGAGCTGGGCTCGGGGGGCTTCGGGATGGTGGTGGGGGAGGGGGGTGGGGGGGTGACAGAGCTCACATGCGCGCTCCTCCCCGCGTGCTCTACATAGAAAATGGATCATTAGCGGCATCTTAAGAGAACGCAAAAGTGTAAATATGGCTGTCGGCAGAAAACAACATAAGTCGGGCTGACCATATGTCTTCCTCTCTCACAAAGTTCTGCAAAGCAGCGCGACGAATAGGGTGAGGGATGCCAAGGTCGGCATGGTGACAGCAGTCATCAGATCCTCCTCCGTCACTACCCCCCCCCCCCCAAACACACACACACACACACACACATAAACAAACCCCCTCAGCCATCAACCAACCCAAGACAACAGCTGTCTGTAACATGACCATGACCTTTTACGACTTTCACTGCCGAGGGAAAGAGGGAGGAGGGAGACAGAGAAGGAAGTAAGGAAGGAAGTAAGGAAGGAAGGAAAGAGAGAAGGAAGGAAGGGAGGAATGAGCCCCATGCTAACCAAGGAGGAGGCATGGAGGGGGGGGGGGGCGACAGTAAGGCTGTAATGCAATTATACCCAGGGCCATCCAAACCAATCAAACGAAGAGGCATTAGAGAAGGAGAGCACCCTTCTGGTCAATAAGACACGGGACCACTCCACTGACACTTGAAAACACACACAACACAAACACACTTCTCACGTACACACACGCAAACACACACACACACACTTTGCTGATGCCTTTAATAGCATGGCAGCCACCCTCTAATGGACGCAAGCGGGTGGAACCGCCAAATAATACACTGTCTTAATGCACTAGTCCCTCTCCATCTCACACTCCTTAACCCATCTATCCATCTCCGCTCAGCCCTGAGCTGCCCACTATGACCTCATCTGCCCCTATAGATCACCCGATGAGAAAACACAGCACATATTGTTATTATTGTTACATTTATACACCATATATAACACATAACCCAAGCCACATGATGGAAACCCCTCACAGCGTACGGCGAGGTATAGGATAAAGCGCGTCCATAAAAGGAATTAAAAGAGAAAGTCGATAAGAGGAGGTTACATGAAACAAAACTTCTTTAAAAGCCTTTTCAAAACGTCCGGTTCTCCCCAAGCTTTCCCTGCTGCTCATGAATATGAAAGCAAAGCGACGGCGGTGAGTTTAGCTGCAGGTGCGTAGGAGGCGCCGGCGTAATGGCGGTGAAAGTGAATGAGCAGCGAGCGAAGACACTCGGCGTGCAAAGGGCACCTTATAAAAGCAATTAGAGAAATGACTTTGAACCCCTCCACAGATTAGAACAAGCCTCGGAGGAAGGCATGCCAGCCCACTCAGATCCCGGCGACCTTGTCCGCGCCACACCACGCTAAATTGGTCATCAGATTTTAAGACTGTATTTTAGCATAGATATATATTTTTAGCAAAAAAGGAAAAATGGGAGAGGCGGTCATATATCATCCTGTCACAATTATGACGTTCGTTCATAAATACCAACCAATCTCCTCTCCACCTGGCTAAGTCACACGAGCTTACGCACGCACGCACGCACACACATCTGACGCGTGGAATACGCATCGCCGAGCCACACAAGCGTGCGTGAGGTAGCGCACGGCCACAAAAGAATGTGGACACGCAGCAAAAACGTGCACGGAACCAGAGGGCAAGAACCCTGGAGAAACGCACGTCTTACGCACGCGCACGCCTCCAACACAATGTACACATGTGACCCAGGCGTCCTGCTACACACCTGATCACTGACTGACCTCCACGCAGACAAAGAGACAGAAAACACACACACAGGCAAGGTACTTCCTAACATACACCAGCGCGCACTACACGGATACAAAAACAGTTCACACACACACACACACACGCACACACAAACAAACAAACAAAGGCACGCGCACATACACATTGACTTACCCGCCCACATGCGCACACACACCGCAATTAATAGGGAGGCAGGTCTCTGGCGGTGAGGAGAAACTGCTTGTTCAGCACATACAGACAGAATATGCAATTTCCTCCAGTTAAGTCTGTATTAAATTGATTTCTTCTTTCTCTGACACGGACTGGGTTTTCCCCCCAATAATGAAAGCTGGATCATCTACAGGTTTTTCCCCCTTTTCCTGAAATCAAGTTACAAATCAAGCAAGTGTGGGGACAGATACGGGAAAGGTGGAAAGGTGATTTTCCAGATGAGAAACATGGGAGAATGAATACACTCTCAACGCGCGCATGCCAGGGGCAGCCCTCGTCCAGGGTAAAGGCTGTTTAGCCAAGTGCTCGTGGGTCCGCCGGGCTGTGTTAGTACACACTGTGCTAATGGCTATAATTAATGAAACAGTAACCGCTTTAGTCAGTTAATCACTCTTCCCAGCTTCAAACGTGAAGCAGGCAAGAGGGTGTTTGCTATTACATGTTTGTGCAACAAATACAACCACAGTCTGTGTATGTAAGTACTAAAATAACTTCATAATTGTCATGTCAAGTAGGGTAGTAATAGCAGAAAATAATATTAAATGGATATTTACTCCCCCAAACAATATTTATTATTTAACAATATTTTAGGGATACACTATCATATTACTGCATTACTTCACCTTAACTGTAGTATGTTCATATTTAAATATAGAATATAACTTGAATATAAGTAGTGTATGTAGAAAGAAATATAGCCATAGTTTAAAATAACATGACACAATTGGTTGGTGTACCTCCAGCCGCAATACTTTAATTCAAAATAAATATCCTTGCTTTTAGTAAATAAAAGACACACTGTGTCTATATCAAAACATTTATCAGAAATACAATGTATGAGTATTGTAGCTGGAAATTGTTGATTATTAATGGAACAGAGGCTCATTTTCAGCAGCCGTCTGAGTTCTGTATATTATGTTATGTATAGTTTATCATTAGGCAAATTGATCCTTGGAAAGCCCTTTTGGCGTTGCAAAAACGGAGTATTTTTCAGCTGCTAAAATACTGCAATTCCCTGTGGATGTCCTTTGACTGGTGTTTTCTTGCATGGCATTTTCTTCATTTCTCAGAACAAGAACAGATTTATGTTACAGAGGGGTTACAGAAGAAAGAGTAACCATGTCTACACTGTATTTCTGAATAATCTGATAATGGACAAAAAAGTCACTTTTCTTTCAAAAACAAGGAAATGTCACCCCAAACTTTTGAACCGTGCTGTATATCATATCACAAGAACCTACAGTCTATGTAGAGAGGCTGATTCAGCCTGCAATAGCAGAGGTTGCCATCACTTAAACATAAGCATAATATAAGTCTTTAAGCACTACAGTGTAATACAAGTAAAGAGACACAGACTCACAGAGGGAAAGTGGAAAACACAGGAAGAGAGAGAGAGAGAGAGAGAGAGAGGGAGATGGGAAATGAAAAGGACAGGGCGGTCATCATAATTGCAGAGTTTGCTTTTCAGAGGCAGACAGTGCAGGGCCATTGGGCCCCGGGGCTGATATCATATTCCACACAAACACACACGCGCACATGAGCATGTGCGTAATTATCAGACGCTCATGCGCGCACACGCACGCACGCACACACACACACACACACACGCTGTGCAAGTGTTTGTCTACTCTGCTAGCACGTCACAAAGGGTTTAGGGGTTTTGTACACTGTAAAGACGAAGTTCAACAGTAAAGTTCAGTTTTCTCTCTTTGTCGCCGTGCTTTTCAAGTATTAGCTCCACTACCGAGGTCACGTGGATTTACATAAATAGAGTGACTTGAGATTTAAATGACGTCTGTGTTCTTAGAAATGCACGCAGAGATTTCATCTTCCTCTCCATTTCCTGCTCGTATCTTCGCCCTCATCTCACTCTCCCCATCGCCGGCAGATTCGCAGACGGTGCACATTTTCCTGCATGTCTTCAGTGTAACCGATACCCCTAACAACCAGGATTTTAATGCGATCCATATTGCTCCCTAATATTTCAGATCTCAGAATAAGCACGGGCAATTACATATTTACACCCAGCTTATTTTGCAATTCCGCACAGGGGCCTTTCGTGTCTGTGTGCGCAGCGCACACACGCACACATGCACACACACACACACGCACACACGCACACACACACACACACACACACACACACACACAGAGATGCTGATTATGTCTCGGATAGATAACAACAAACTCATAGAGAAAGTCCTAGACCCTGTGCACTTACAGTACACACAACTTACTGTTTGGGGGGTGTCAGCAATAAACCTCGGGTTTCTCAACTACAAAATAATGTGTTCTTTTCAAGTGCAGCGGTAATGTGATTGCCTTATCTAAACCTACTGGTTTAACTCTGTTTAATTTCTCCTGAAATGGTTATGCCTTGTATCGCTTTGCTATCTGCAGGGCTACTGATGTAACAAACAGACTTGTGGAAATGCCCATATTTATACACATCAGGCAATACATGGACACACATGGCTGCACATAGATGGTGAATCAATTTGCTTTGATTTGGTTACTCAACCCAGTTTTGTTCTTGCTTTGTAATAACAGAAGAAATAATTGCATAAGAATGGGGTCTGGAAATTAGGAAATATGCAGGCCTTTGATCTGAGTAAGTGTATAAAAGGCCTTTTGATGAGGGGGTGCTAAACACTGCAGGGCATTTTGATTAAAAGCACTTTTGTTTGACAATACTCTAAATAGTTTAGCACTTCACTTTTTTTTTTTTTTTTTGCCGATTACAAATCTACATTCTGTGGTTACAAATCGCACAAGCCTGGCAGTAACCATATCGCTTAGCTCTTAGCTACAGTATAGACACAGCGTGAAGTGCCTCATAG
Organism: Forbesichthys papilliferus; assembly: GCA_025399855.1. Lineage (NCBI taxonomy): Eukaryota > Metazoa > Chordata > Actinopteri > Percopsiformes > Amblyopsidae > Forbesichthys > Forbesichthys papilliferus. The sequence goes on from JAODOY010000021.1 coordinate 3,191,647, forward strand.
GAGAAAGTTTTCACTGAAGACAGAAGGTTAACATTGACAATGAGGTACAAACAACACACACACACACACACACACACAAAAAAAATCACATGCATTACCGTTAAGTGTATTTGCTAAGGCATTACCTGCAGGATTGACCCTATGAGGTCACAGGTACATTTTGCATTCCGTCAAGAAGTCTCACATATTTGAATAATAGGATTCCCATCATGGATCCTTAGCCCCTTGTCACCTGATAATTGTCGCCTGAAAGACATACGCAATGTAATAAATCTGTCACGTGACCTGGGCCAAGATCAGGGGTCAGCGAGCCACGGACCGTCAAGAGATGCGCGCTCGGCGGAGAATAAACAACGCGCTTGCTAAACAAATTGCGTTATTGCTTTAATTCACGCAGTCTGATTCAATTCGCTTCAGAGACGAGTCCTTCACTCGTCTCTGGAGAGTGAAGGACTCGGATTGGAGAAACAAGGACCCCAACCTCGCCCCAAACCCCCCCTCCCGTCTCCACCTTACAAGTGTAACCACATTAAAACGTCCTGATCATCTCACAAGGGCTCCGCTCTCCATACATACGTGAGTTGTCCTCTCGTCTCCTATAGCTAAACGCATTAAGGCCCTGTGTAAATTGAGTTGTGCTGGGTCACTGGCCTGGCACGGTCTGACTGACAATAAGCAGGGAGATAAGACCAGCGCACGCATACAGATGGGCGGCGAGACAAAAAAATAAAAACACAAATGTGTTTATGGAGATTGTGAATGGCCGGTTCCTCCTGTACATAGTCGTAAACCTATAGAAACCCTTAATGAAACATCTGCATGGCGTTTGGTCTGCCACACAAAGCTACATTAGGTATGCCCTCGCCCTGCCCCTTAATTCCATCGGAGTAATCCCACATTATTGCCCTCTATCAGTGCCCTAAATGGGAAATAAAAAGTTTGCTTCCCTCTAGCACTGTATTACCATGAGACAACAGGCCCTTTCCTCATTAAGTTATAGATATAAATGCTTCAAAGCATGAAATTACCCCCGAGCCTCCCTCTCCAAATAACCTGGTTTGCAAACAAATGATCCGAGCACAAGCAGTAAAAGGCAGATTATTAAAATAATAGGAGGGATTTAAATTTGCATCCACAGAACAATTCAGCGAAGGACTGTACAATTACTCCCCCCCACCATCCCGCCCCTCTGCCGACACCCCAAGTTCCTGCGCTGTTCACTGTCCATCTGTTCCTGCTAAAAAAAGAAAGCGAAGCAACCACACTTGCAGTTAAGAGTGTGTGTGTGTGTGTGTGTGTGTGTGTGTTAAGACGAGTATGCATTTCCAATACGATATGGTGTGATACAACAGATAGCATCACAGCTGATAGGTTGTGAGTCCGAACCTCAGCATGAGGTAACTGCGTAACCTGCTCCTCAATACAGTACACGTCTTGTATAAACTTAGATTAAGAAGTATCTGACAAATACACAAAGCTACTGTGTAGAAAGGTTTTAAAATCAACCCATCCATGTGAAAACCCCTGCTTCACATATTCAGTCAGACCCCTCGCTCCCCCTCTCTCTGTCACATACTGAAGTGCTTCTCCCTTCTCCCCTCAGATTATGACAGATCTGTACCTTTAGCCCCAGACAATATCACTTCCTCCTGCCAAGCTGTGGTGAATGGAGAGGTTGAGGGGGAATGGGCAAGGGGGGGGGGGGGGGGGCTGCATTACCTCTGAGTTATGGCCCCCATTTGCATCTCATTCAGGATCTTTGGAGAGCCGGCCGCCTTGCTAACACTCCCATCACACCACGCCCATCGCTGGCAATCAGGGAGATTTAGTGGCACTGGCAGCCCACCATGGGCAACCCCCGGCTGGGGGCTCGAGGCCCATTCCCAGGCCCGGGCCTGGCTAAGGGCCCTCTGGGCCACATCCAAACACAGGAGAATGGCAGCACTTAACAAGGCGGGGGACGACCAAAACAGACAAGCAGCAGGGGCTGGGCATAAAAGCGATGGGGAAAACAAAGCACTGGTATGATTTGAATAGATGGTGTCAGCCTAGACGTGTGCATATTGCTCTGTGGAGCTGCCTCATTATGTAGCCACAGAGAAGAACACAACATAGGAAAAGAGGACGAATGTGAACTTGTGACCCTTAGGTGAAATCGTTTTATCTCGGGAGTTGATGATGACACTGACAACATCCCAGCGCTCCCCAGCAGCAAAAACAGGCTGCCTGTATATAATAGGACTGCACAGACATGCGCACGCACTCACACACAAAGTGTGATTTGCAGATACAGAATGCTCCACCTGAGAGTGGCCCCTCTAGTTACCACCGTCTCATGGCTGAACCCTTGCTAAGGTATTATTACCCACACTCAACCCTATTGATATTGTGGCTCCAACATCTGTTCACCTTCTTGTTACTGCCTGAACCCCGGCACAGCCTCCCATCTGACTTTGTGAGTGCTGCGAGTGCATGAGTGTGTACTGGGTGTGTACTGTGTGTGTACTGGGTGTGAGCATACTGCATGTGTGTGTGTTTGTGTGTATGTGTATATAGTGTGTGTGTGTGTACTGTATGTGTATATACTGCGTGTGTGTGTATGTGTGTATACTGCATGTGTGTGTGTTTGTGTGTATGTGTATATAGTGTGTGTATACTGTATGTGTATATACTGCCTGTGTGTGCGTGTGTGTTTGTGTGTGTATATACTGCCTGTGTGTGTGTGTATGTATATACTGCGTGTGTGTATGTTTGTATACTGTGTGTGTGTGTGTGTGTGTGTGTGTGCGTGTATGTATATACTGTGTGTGTGTACTGCATGTGTGTTTGTGTCTGTGTGTGTATTTACTGCATGTGTGTGTGTGTGTGTGTGTGTACTGCATGTATGTGTGTGTGTGTGTGTGTGTGTGTGTGTGTGTGTGTGTGTGTGTCTGCGTGTGTGTGTCTCTCCTCTCTCTGGAGCATAAAGCAGTCACTGTACACAGGAGGAGTAAGGAGAGCCAGGCTGAGGAAGCTAATAGAGAGATCTAGCAGACACACCAGGGGCCCAATCAACTGCAGAAGACTCTACCCCGCGGCCGCAGAGCCTTCTGCTCCACATCCACCACACTCACGGCCACAGCGTCCTCTCCGCACCGCAATCCTCCAGTCTCGACACAGCCTGCCCGCATTGCTGAACGACAGCACGTTCTGTGGACTTAAGGCGAGAGGCTTGCACAGATAAACAAGGAGATGTTAACAATCACACCAGATGTCAATGCCCGACCTTGTGAACTCCAGAAGGAGACGGCTAGACCAAGAGAGAGCGAGGAGAGAAGCCATGGTGAGGATCGGAAGAGAGCGGAGCAAAGTTTCTGTTATCAGAACCAAATATTAGGAGAGAGAGAAAACTAAACTGGGGTGCGGGCAACATTAATCACAGTGTTCACCTAGTGGGCAGCCATATGGCAGATCAGCATGCCAACAGAGCAAACTTGCTGATCTCAGTAACGGGGTGCAATTAATTCCACTGGCTGCATCCATCTCTTCCACACGTTACGGGGAGAGCAGCAATGAGCACATGTTTTCATTCTCTCTCTCTCTCTCTCTCTCTCTCTCTCTCTCTCTCTCTCTCTCTCTCTCTCTCTCTCTCTCTCTCTCT
>JAODOY010000021.1:3200969-3213587 GCA_025399855.1 Forbesichthys papilliferus
TGGGAGGGCTACGGGCCGGAGGAACGTTCCTGGATCCCTGCTAGGAACATCCTCGACCCTAGCCTCATCACCGATTTCCATCGGCGGTGTCCCGGTCAGCCAGGTATGCGCCCGGGTCGGCCGCCAGGTGGCGTCCGTGGGAGGGGGGGTACTGTCACAACCTGATCATTCACCTGCTGTAGTCTCCACCCCACACCAGGTGTTTCCACTTCCCCTATTACCCAGAGTGTATTTCACCCTTGTTCTCTGTTCTGCCAGTTGCCAGATCGTTTGTCTTGTACTCTCGTTCCAGCGTTTGCTTCCCTGTGTTTCCCGTCCTCAGTATAGTCTACTCCCGGTCTCGATTCTTCTGCCTGTCTTGGATTACGAGCCTGCCTGACATTTACACACAATAAACTGTTGTTGAACGTTATTGCCCTGACTCCGTGTCCGCACTTGGGTCCCTGTTTTGGTCGTTGTGACAACCCGTGCCAATAATGTGTATGTCTTTATATAACAGTTATACCATTGTCATTTTCAACAGGAGTCGCTGTTTATAATCTGTGCACAAAAAACATAAAATAATTCAGATGTGTATACTGTATATATATATATTTTTTTCCCAGTCTGTGTTGGAATAATATTCAGTACAGCTTACCCCAGCATGGCCAGCCCACTACAGTATGAAAGTATCTGGTGGTCAACATATAGAGGCGTGGGACTCACAGGGGTCAAAGGTCAAACTGTGTTCAGTGGTTTATGGCAGCTTTCATTACACAGTTATTTGATTTATTTACCCTACCTGGTCAACCCTTAAACTGCCACAAATATAGAGCTGGTTAGTTGTGTACCTTGCAGTACACGTGTGCATGCACGCACGCACACGCACACACACACACACACACACACACACACACACACGTACACACACATATTGCCCTGCGGCCCCACCTGGTCTGGCCTCTAATAAAGGCTTTACACAATGAAACAAACACATTGAGGCAGCTCCGACACCTCTGCGCCTCCCTCAACGCGCTCATGCACTCTCACACATTGGGAGCGGGCCTGGTCATAGGTCAAGGGAGCCTGCAGCTCTCTGTGGTCCTGCGGAGGAGAGCCGGTTGAACCTGTAATATACTCCCCTCTCCCCCGGTACCACTTGTTGGGGTTTTAGTGCCGGGGAAATTACACCTGCTCTCTGGCTTGCGACTACAGCAACACCGGCCCAAGCACTGTTACTGGGGATTACACAGCCATGCAGGGACGAGCACGAGCACACACACACACACACACACACACACACACAAACAGACTGTATGTAAAGGCACATTCTTACACTCTGAAATAAGAAACAAATATTAGACGTGTAGTATGAAATACAAAACTGTGTGTGCATAAGTGAGATGTTGTCTTAGGTGTATTCCAACAACGTTGTTTAGCACAATATGTTATGGAGTATAGGAGTGCTTCACACACACCATTAAAAAATGATCAGTCCTTCTTCAGTCTACATGCCACACAGATAATATAGATGACGTAATTAATTACATATACAGGCTATGCATATGACGTATGTACAGTATTGCAATGGAAATAGAAAACAAGGTATAAGGAAACTATTTACATTATATTGGCCTATGACCTACATGTATACAAGATATAGGAGCTGACATCTACAGTGTTTCCACTGAATATGTTTAAGCTGTTGGACAGGGTATTCATCCAAATGTTCTTCTAAACTAAAGACAACATGGAGCCTAATATCAAATGTGCAGCGGGATAATCATGAAACTAATAAAAAGGCAGTGTATCAGCTAAGTGTTGGTCGCGTGAGGGCAACTACGCCACAACCCTGGTGGTCTCTAAATGAATCCCCCCCGTCCTGATTTATGGACCTGTAAAACACGTTGTTTCTAATCTACTGCCGCCTGAATCTCCCGCTTTAATGAAATGTGGATCAGTGTGTGTGCATATGCGTGTGTTTTCATGATGATGTACGAGCTTGGGTCTGATTCTTTGAACATGAATTCACTCTATGATAAATATGCATTCAGTCACGCAGACTGATTAAGCTGTAAACCAGTGTTAACTCTGTGTCAACACACGCACGTGCACGCGCACACACACACACGTGCGCACTCACACACACACATACGCACACACATGCACACACACAGCATCTAATGACAGCTGTGGCCTAGGGGGAGGATTGTTTGGATGCCTGAAGCGGTTCACTGATATCAATTCCACTAGACCCCATTTCAGAGGTATATAAGCAGGCAAGGGGGTCATATTTGGGGACTCAGTCATTATTATTTGGGGGGATATTTTTGTAGACAACATTTTTTAAATCTTTATTTACAATAATTCTGGAAAAAGTACAAATACCAGCATCGTTTAAATAAGAACTTCAGTTTTAACCATATTCCAGTAAGACAAATGTTTAACAGACAAACATGTAATATCTTTCTCCGAGACCCATTTTAGACTAAAGTCCTTTGTGATCGCACCATGACACACTTGGTATGCTCCAGAGAGAGTTGTGTCTGTTGTCCTTGATTGCGGTGACATTGAATTTGTGACTGTGAGTCAGAATGGCGTTGGCGTGACAGCAGTTGACACGTCCTGACACACTAGTTTGTTCCTCCCCGTCCTTCAAAACACACATGGACACACTGCGTTCATGAAGCCCTCTTTGTGAATCTCACTCTGTGTCTCTTGCTCACTCTCCAATGTAATGCACTAAGACGAGTACTGCACGCAAAGACGCTTGAAGAAGCACACGCACGCACAGCAGTCCTTCTCCTCGGACGTCTGAGAAGGCTCTCAGGTGAGTTATGAGCGACGAAACACGTCGACAACAGACGACGTGAAACACACACCACCTAAATGTCCCACTGCATCCCCTGCATGGACTTTATCACACGCACCGCAGAGTAAATGGACGGCACCAGGACTTGTATGTAATGGGGGAATAAATGTCATCCCCAGAGGCCAGATGGTTTCTGCCTCCAACGCTGCCTTGTTTGGCAGACATCACTTAGGCCCGGGCCTATTTGGCTGGCACATGCTGTAAGAGCAGCTCATCTTCTGATTTAAAACCCTACAGCATGGACTGCTGGACGTTTCGCTCTGTGGTCAGCACTTCTCAGACTTCAATAAAAAACACTCTCTGCTGGCAGAGAGCGAAGCAGAGAGAGAATGAGAGCGAGAGAGAGGGAGAGAGAGGGGGGGGAGAGAGAGAGAGATTCAACAACCCTCTCATCACGAGGAGCCCACATCCCAGGGCTACGCAGCCGCCTTTAGACGGGAGCATCATAAACAAACAAATAAATACAATTTAAAACATTTAAAAAGGGGGGACGGCTGAAGAGGGTGTGTCGGGTTCAAACTACAAAGAGGTGCCTTCTCCTACATCCTCCCCCCCGTCCTCTTCAGTAGCAGCGACATCTTTTAAATCATTATAATCATCCCCAACTCGACCCGTGGCAAGTGACCCGTCACTCTAACCGTTCGCACGTCGGCGCGAGGCCGCGGCAGCCAAAACTGCTTATTTAGCAGGAAGCGGCTAAACTGCGTGATTTACTCCAAATTATTCCTCGGCGGGCTGCAGTCACGCCGAGCGAGCGCACGCCCCGCGGTTCACCCGCCGCGGTCCAGGCAATTAGGAGAGGGAGGCCACGCCCCTTTTGAGAGACGCACACCTGACTTGCTCTCCCTCCCTCCCTCCTAGGCAGGCCAAGGGAGAGGGAAGGAGAGGAGTGCTAGCCAGGCACTTTGAGATTCACTTAACACTACCCATCTCCCTGGTCACTTTATTAGTGGCCTGGGAGAGTGATGCACGTCCTAAAGCATTAAATGTACATACACACACACACACACACACACACACACACACACACACGGTACACGCTGATAGACGAGCACGCAAATGAACGGACACGTGTGTAAACACAGGACGATATTTGTCAAGTAAATCATAGACGACAAAAAAAACTCACACAACACCGAAAATGCTTACTGTGAACATGCGTAACGCACGGCTCTTACACTTTTCTAGTACTAACAGGTTCGACGCTATGCACAAAGACCCCTCTAGCGTTCCCATGAGTTGCATTACCATCCCCACCTGTGTAATGTAAACAAACCCTCTGTGGTATATTACAGTAAATCTTTCCTAGTCCCCTCTTCGGAGAAAGCAGAGGCACATAACATTTGAGGCGGGGAAGAAAGGGGGTGGGGGGTTTGCCTCATCAAATATTGTGCTCCTACCCTCAACAGTGTGGCGGTTATGGGAGGGAGGGAAGAAGGTATTCCCACAGCTAGAAAGGAAGGAAGGAAACACAATAACAAAATAAATATATAAAGGCATGAGACAACATCCCTGGAGACAGAGAGACACGTTGTTAATACCTAAGAACAGACCAATTTGCACAACGCCTCGCCAAGGGAATCACGGAGAGCTCCCTGAGACACCTTAGCCAGCCTACTATCTTTTATGGTTTGAGGACTGCTTAGGATTTTCTCAGTCTGGAGCTATCTCTGTGTTCTTTAAAGTAACACTACAACAAGCATGATCAAAACTGTACACAATATATCACAACTTTTTGTTGCACATTGTGTAAACGTTGTCCCGCAACTCACCATCAATGTCATCACGGCACGTGTTATAATTTGCTCTCTCTCGCTGATGCCGCGCAATATGATTAAATTATAGCATACGCTATAAATATGAACTATGTTGATTTCCCATGCAATCAACGCAATTAACATTGCTAAGATTAGCAGTCTTAGCATTGATATATATTTTTCAACAATAAAAATTATAAAACTATGGAGAGAGAGAGAGATAGAGAGAGAGAGAGAGAGAGAGAGAGAGAGAGAGAGAGAGAGAGAGGAGAGTGTTACCTGCTCAGTGACCTGGGAAATGGGCTGCAATTTCCTTACTCATTCTGGGAAAGTAAAACAGGGGTGGGGGAAAAACGAGATCTGGAGAGAGGGATGGAGCCGTTGGGGGATGGGGGGGGGGGTTCAATACAACAGCAGCATCCTAAGACCCCTGGAGGTGGCCAGCAAGGCAGCAGGTCAGCATTTCATCTGTGTCACTTCCTGTTGGCGTCGGGGGTAAGGAAGGGGGGGGGTTGGTGGCCTGGCATGGTGGGCCAGAGGGTCCGTCAGCCTGCCACAGGAGGTTATCCACTGAGCAAACACTCTCCCACGCGCGCGCGCACACTCGCACGCACACACACGCACATGCACAAGCCTCGCCCTCCAAACAAGTGTGATTCATCAGTTGAGATGATCTGCGTTCATAAGGACTCATGCACACATCTGAGACTCTTGTTTCTTCACTTCTCCTTAAGCCGGCGATATACTGGCTTTGAATTACGCACACGCAAGATGGCTACCATGCGTGCATCCTGTGTTCCTTTGGAGCGTCCTCAGAAATGAATGCTACGCATACGCAGGACGCAATACAGCACATGAATGTGGGGGCAGAACATCAGGATGGGACAGACGGATCAACAGCAGTTACTAAACAAAGAACAACAATGGCGGGAAGTTTCAAAGAGAAGTTAGTAGAGCTAGTCCGTAATTACCAACATTTATATGAAGTCTCCATGCCACTCCACATTTTGACATGTTGGTTGTTGTTGTTGAAATTCGGAGGTGTGTGTGCGTGCGTACGTTCAGGAGAACATACAGTTTCCCTGATCCACAACATCGCTACCGTATGCCGTTGTCTCTGTTGTATGTAGGCCATGAGGCATAAACATATGACATTCCAGTTATAAATCGTATGACACAAGCACAGGCACAAGACATTGTGAGTCTGACGCGCACGGACGCACACACACACACACAGACACGCTGGCACAGAGGGATGTGGAATATAGAATATATTTCGGCACCTTTACAGATATCTGTGAGCCAGGGAGATATATTTGTAACAGCGACTTCTACTGCCTCTTTATTTTGTAAACATTAAACTTCAGGCAGTGCATACTATACCCACAGGCTGCCTCTGATGCTGCAGTGGTCCTCAAATGGGTCACGAAGATGTATTTTTTATTGTGTTATAGTATGTTTAATAATATTGTGTGTGTGTGTGTCTGTGTGTCTGTGTGGTGTCATGATTTCTTTCAATAGCTGTACTAGCATTAATATTCAACAACGAGAGCAGGGGAGCAACGTGACCGTCTCCCATTCAGCTGCCTGTCTACCTGACTGACCGCTCCTTATCCTGCCCCAGCCTGCTTGACTTGACTCGCCTCTCTGGCCTCTGTTAATGCCGCTACTTGACATTGCAAGCAGCGAGCTTTTCTTCCCTCCCCCCAAGCAGCCTCTGTGGACAGTGAGCTTTAGCTTAATTGGTTCCAGAGCAGACCCTGACAGAACTCTCCTCAGCGCGCACACATAGCCGTAATACCCCCCATGCCACACACACACACTAACCACGCACGCACGCACACACACAACAATCACAAACACAGCAATCAGTGGCTAGCTGGCTAATTAACACCCTTACAAAGCATCTCATTAGCATGTGCTGTAGAGAGGGGCAGTGGGGGAAATAAGCTTTTTGGGGGGAAATAAAATAAATAAATCGAATGCAACAACAGACGTTTATGCATGTATGCATGCGTGTGCTTGCATGTGTGTATAGTTATTCTACTCAGGGTCCGCAGGCCTTGGGAGGGCCGGTTTACAGGGGGTCATATCTCCGGGGGGTCCATTACAGCTCTCCGAGAGACACGTCGGAGGCAAAGATAAGCAGAATTTTAGAGGCAATCAGGAAATAGACATCACTGGCACACATGAAACACTTTGGTTAATAACCAGCTGCTTAGTCTGCCTGTACTGTGAGAGGAATGCATAGCATGCTTGTAAGGGCCATAGCGTAACAACACGTTTGAGCTTCTGTATGGGCACAAACCAAGAGTCATACAATAAAGCGGTTTAGAATTCACAGAATAAAATCAGTGAAATAACGTCTATATATTTGCGTCATATTCTCCATTTGTCTTCTTCTCTCCGTCCAGTTCCACTACCTAGCTCCTTTTTACCCACAATCCATCTGCTGCTTAGCCGCCCTCATAGTTTTACTGTGGCTTCATCCCAGCCTGTAAAAGCAGCCCCCCTTGAACCCTATAAAAACAACCAGCATCGGGCTTATTGTAAAACACAATCATAAGGGTAAATGTTTATACCCGCTGGGCCACTCCAAAGTCCCCTAATGAGCCTGCTGGACGTGCCGCAGCGCTCACACACGGGCAGACGGACGAATGGTCCGCAAAAGACGTGTGGTGGTGTGGAAACGAGAAACGAGGCCCACTTACTGTTTACGAGTTATGGCTGTATTTGCCAAGATGTATTAAAAAGGTGTAAACAATATGATCAATTAACAGAGTGAATGTTAAAAACAAAAAGGATCAAACTGCACACAGCGTGTTAAAAACGTAACGCAGTGTGTGCGCTGTGCGGTATGATGTATTGTTCTGTTCTTACAATACATACTGGCAGGGAGGTGCATGACAGGCTGGGAAGGATGTGTCCTTTGACCCAGCTCTTCCTAACGGCCAGTAGCCGCGGTGACCTGCCCATTATCCGTCGGCGACCTCCGTATCGTGCGCGCTGTCAGGACACGGCGCTGCGCTGGCCCACGTAGGCGAGGGATCGCTGTGCCGCCGCTCTAAAGCGATAAAACCGCCGTGCACGGCGCGTCAAGAGGAAAGAGAGCGAGAGCGAAGGGGGGGGGGGGGCGTAGTAAACATATACACTGGTAGCTGGGAGGTCAAAGGGTCGTGTACGCCACTTCTCTCTGCCTGGCTGGAACTCAGAGAAGGACCTGGAAGTAGATATGACGACCTTTTGAACAGAGGACCCCAAAATATACCCTCTTATCAAAATGACCTTAACGTGAGGGCATGGGAAGGCAAGGAGAGTCCATCCATCATCTTAAAGATTAATCCTCCACTCTATTCTTCTCCTGAATCTATTAATAATGTCGCCGGAGGGGACTTGGCATCTAAGATTTATTCTGATATTGTGACTTTTATTCATTAGCCTGTAATGGGGCAGGGGGTTCCTTGAGAAGGAAAAACTGATTCTTGCTCGTGCACCGTTGTGCTTGTGCTATTGAGGCAAACAGGGAATTATTTCCGGACAAACTGATCACGGTTAAAGAGAGCATTACATAAACAGAGAGGAGTATCACTCTTCATTTGTGTGAGTGGGTTTAAATATTAGGCAGTCACAAAAAAAAAAATACAGTTAGCAAAATACCCGTGATGAATCCACGGAAGGTGCGAAGCTTAAAAATCAATCATACTATGGAATACCGTGTTTAGATCGGAGTTTTCCTTACTCATTTAGACAAAAGAGGCTACATTAATTTATCACAGAGTGAATTTCACACTGCGGAGCCAAACTGACAGCCCCGGGGGCTTAGTTCAATTAGAGACTCGGGTGAGTTTAAACACTACAGATCTACCCCTCAAAGGGTGGCGCGCGCGTGTGTGTGTATGTGTGTGTGTGTGTGTGTGTGTGTGTGTGTGTGTGTGTGTGCGTGCGCGTGTTTCTGCCGACTTCCCATATCTGTGCTCACTCACTCCCCTGTCTTCGAGACCTGCTCTCTGTAATCAACCCTGTGCTAATGGATTATTCTTTCTGCTTCAGCACCCACATTTCACTTGTTTATTTTCCCACACTCGTAAATCTGTGGAACGTGTCACCGGCGTTGTGATATTAGACCAATAATCTTAGGTAATTATCTCTCTCGCGCGCACGCACACACACACACGCACGCACGCACGCACGCGCACACAAAGAGCGTGGCCAGAGGGCCTCACGTCGGGAACAGTAAGTGGTACAGATCTGTACGTACTGGTATTTACGCCTCAGAAATGGTTTTTTAATGTGTGAAAATATGTGTTTGTTACAGCATGGTAGAGGGCTACTGTCGCTGAGGCCTCAGTCTTAGCGGTTGTGCTGCCACTTACCCATTCCTCTTGTATGAGGCTCGCTGCCTTGCTGGCTCGGGTCAGGTTCCGACACGCCAGGATCACATGCGCACCATGGAGAGCAAAGGACTTGGCCGTCTCGAAGCCTGCGGTGAGGAGAGCGAGATTGAGAATGCTTTATTAAAGATGACTTATATTTTAAGATAACTGAGATTATTATGGCAGCTGACGCCGAGGCTGGGGTGGGTGTAAGTTACATTCCCTATCAATGTTTCACATTTCTTTTTTTTTTTGAGGAACCTAGTGGACTAGTGCAAGAAACTTTAATAATTTCTCTCTGAAGTGATGAAACTGATTGGAGGAATGTATTTTAAAGACCTCTTTGCTCAGATAATGTTCGGTTTCAAAGCCTTGCCGTCCACCTACTGTATCATTACACATAGACAGGGATGGGGGAGGGGTCGTAGCTAATTAAACTAGTAATTATACAATCATGGCATTAATTATGCAAACACTCATAATAGACATACAGAGGCAAGTGAATGAACAATTAAACAGACATGACATTCCGGCTGAACCTGGATGTGATACCAGAGAACATCAGAAGGTTTTCCGATAAGGACATTTCTCACATCAAAACGAGGTCCTCAGATATGCACAGAATTTATCAGCCCAAGACGACTTCATGGCTCCGTCCAAATCATGCAGTCATGATAAAACTGACAAAAATGTAAGATTTAGGGAGAGAAGTTCATTTTTAAATTGCAAGTCTAAATAGGTCATTTCAACCCGTAGGTTGAATTCATTTTCAAGATTAGCTTTCTTTTATTTTTTCCCCTCCGATGTCTAATTTGCGATACAAAGTCCTGCAAAACAGGAAAAAAGTTGCCATCAAATAAATGCTTATTTATCTCTATGCAAACAAATGTACACAGCACACAGTGCACACTGATTGACAAACTAACGTTTGCAGGAGGTGATAATGGCAAATAAGGTCTGAGAGGCAGAGAGGCAAGTCGAAGTGTATCTGAGGGTGGATTAATATTAACTGTAATTAGATTATACGTCTTAATCTGATTTTCATTAAGAGTGAAACTGGGAGGGCTAATTGCAATGAGAGTGTTAAGGACTAATATCTATTAAAACTCAAAATTGGAGTAGGATTGGAAGCCTTTTCTGACAAGTGAAGCATGGAATTAAATTATATGACACTTTATTAGGTGTAATGGAGGGGACTGTGGCCACGTGCAGAGATCATTTCACTCGCATGACAGAAACATCAGCAGTTTGACTAACTAGAGCAAATACAGAAAACACAACGAGGAAAATTGGCCAGCTCCATGTACACTGAAGCTACAATAAAACTAGAATAGCACTATAAAATACATTTGAGTTACAGTTAAGAATTCTGCATATTTCCCACAATGCAGCAGTCATACAGTAAACACAAATACAAAAAAGGAGAAAAAAAAGGAACTAACAGGACTCCAAATATGATACAGTTAAACTGTGATTATAGCATCTTCTGTAAATTGAACAAGAATATAGGTCGCCTGTAAGCAGCGCCGCTTCTCCCTGACTTGTTGTGTGTACAAACCATGAAAGTGAAATTAATCGACGCCAGTGTTTTCCATAATGGAGAACAAATTAGAATATGGCAGCAACAACAACAGCAGTGGCACGGTGGCATGTATTCTCAATGACAAATAACAAGGCCTTGACATTAATTGTGAAATAACGAGGGCCTCGTTGCTGTACAGAGACTCCGCCCCCTTAACGCCCATGTTACCGGTGGAGACGGCTTCGCTGAAATGAGTTCCTGGTCAGGTGTACAACGTAAAGAGCCTGTTTCGGCATGTGCGCTGATGGTGGAACACGACGCGGGGTCAGACAGGGGTTTCTGTTGCTCCGGTGGATCGACAGACGCCATAAGCTGTTTTACAACGCACGGGGCCTCCTAACAATTGCGTTGGGCTGGCAAAGTCTTCACAGTTCTTTGTTCTCGTCAGACGGAAGCGTTCGGCACTAACTAACTCACTCTAACTGGGTGTCAAGTGAGAGTAATATTATTAATAAAAATGAGAGAGAAACTGAAATCTGTGGAAGTATAAAAATATTGCTAAAAAAACTAAAATATATGGTGTTGACACAACACCGTCCTATGGCTTAGTGTTTGTTCAATGTATAGATTAATGATATTACACAAATGCCGCTCCACCATTGACAGGAATGTGTTTTATAGTGTATTGTATGAAATGAAAGAAAATCTCCATTAAGCAGTGAATGTTCTTCATGGTACATTAGGAACCTGGCCCTACTGATTTCCCCAATAATGAGTGTGATTTAGTGATTTCACGCTTTGTTTGTCCTCCCCCTGCCTCCCCCCCCCCCAACACAGGTGTATTGGCTCAGTGTAATGAGATCATTACCAGCCTCGTCAGTAAACGTGTTTATTTGGCAAACTGAGCTGCCCGATCCTTTCTCTTCACTTGATCTGCATCCAAAGAGGCATTTAAGTAAAATAAGCTTGGTGCAACTTGGCGAACAGGAGTCAATTCAGATCATTACAGGACCTTTGGGTAAATATGTTTACTACCCCACATTCACCAGAGCCGAGAGTGTTCTTACCACGATGACGACAGAGGCATCTGTCCGCCTCGCCTTAGAGTTTCAAACGTGGCTGTTTAACATGAGCTCTTAATAGTTTTAGACCCGACACAAACGTTGCCATGAATTAAACCGTATAAGGTGAAGGAAGGAAAAGAGACCTTCGCCAGCTTAACTGACCTCCATTCATCACACTAAATGATTCTCTGTATCTCATAATAGATAACTGCTCCTTGTTTTAACTGCTCCAGCCAACACCAACACAGCCATTAAAGTGGACAGAGTACCATCCTAGAGATTTATTCCTCCTAAATCTGGCCCAGTGATTTCTCCGTTCCAGCCCGAAATCTAGTATCCCCGTGTCCCAAGACATTGGCCCATTTCATCTCAACACTTGTCTCGATGATAAGTGCATCTGTTCCTGCTGCCACTGCGCATTTCTAGACACTACCCCACCCACCCAAAATACAACCAAGAGCACCCCGGTTTGTAGGGGCCCCTTCTAATTCCCCTCCATTAGTTCTAGAGGAGGGCGATGTCACCCCAAAAGTGGAATGTATGGTTGGTAATTACAGCCCAAGGTGGAGCTGTTCCAGCTCAGAGGAGCTGGAGCAGTTCTATTACCCCCTTCTCCCCCCTCCTCCCTCCCTCCCTCCCTCATACCCCCACCGCTGTCTCACCAGCCATGCAGCCCTATCCAACAAACACACCTTCTCTCTGACCCTCTGTGTCTACCTCCAACTCCCTCCGCAATCTCTCATCACCACCTCACGCACCACTATGGTCGCCACTGGTCCTGCCGCCAGCCCATACCTAATAACACACAAACGCACAGGCCCCAATGCACACACGAGCCTTCATACAGACCTAGATCGTTCCCCCATGTAATCGTCTCAGAGAGGAGCCGACAGTTTCAACAGTGTCATCAAAAGCCCCACTTCACGTAGCTTTGATCCCCTTCACTGTAAACCACATGGTCTCTATATACACTTCACCACACACACACACACACACACACACACACACACACACACACACACACACACACACACACACACACACACACACA